>CAHIKZ030003863.1:1652500-1697500 GCA_903632075.3 Acanthosepion pharaonis | reverse complement strand
TTCTTTATTCACTTCAGTAATTCGTCAATTTAGTCCTGGGTATGATGATAAACTATATCTGGCAGCAAGGCATCTGATCGGGAGATTGGAGGTTTTGAAAAGTGTGGAAACACCTCTTAAATACTGCTGTTCTCAGGTTCACTCTGATCCAGGGTGGTAGCACCCGTTAGGGTCCTAGCTATGGGCAAATAGTGAACTCCCAAACAAAAACAAAATGCTATGAAAGTATAAAAACATATTTTTATAATAAAATTACAAGAAATACATTTTATATATTAAAATTGCCAACAATACATATTTCAGGAGGAGGCACGGTGGAGTAATGGATATCGGCTCGGATTGAGGAATCGGAGAGCCTAGTTCGAATTCCAGTCGAATCTATTACTTACGTGCTAATACTCTTCAGAAAGGTATGAAGCCTCTTCTCCCCCCCCCAGCTATGGGTAAATAGCAGAGCAGACCGGGTTCTATTGCCTTGGATGGCAACTGGTCTATCGCAGAAATAAATGGCAACCTACTGCGGGAAAAAATCTGCACTTCCTAAATTCAGCTGAGTCAACCTCTTGTTTATAAGTCGGGTGGGGGTAGGAATCTACTGACAGTCTTTGAGACACAATTCTGTACCTGGAAGCTATCCAGGTCAATCCTTTGATGCACCTAACTCTTTTGATACCCTGGTGTGACAGTGAGTGCATAGCATATTTTGGTATCGCTTAGAATGAGCCCAGTACATATTGGGATCAACTCCTCTTTTAACAATTATAATTGAATGAAAGTAAAATCGATTCATACCACTGGTATTTCCTTGTGGGAATCATATACAACTCATTTGTATATTAAGTTTCACAGTGATTCCTTTTTATATTATCTTGCGATGATTCAATACTAAAGTTATTTGGTTATTAGATCGTGAACAAATTTAACAAGATTGACGTCATTGACTATGAAGTTAACTAAAGTTGTAGAACACTTTACATGAGCATTACGTTCACTTGCTTTGTTTAGGGGCATATATTTTTGCAATTTATTGTTACAGAATGTGAAGGCCAAGGCCAGAATAGTCAGCGATTGACCGGAGTGCCTTGTATGTGTGGTACTCTGACAGTGGTGGATTGCCTTTGTCTGGGTTTTTGGATATAAGTCCAAAACAGCACGAATTCAAGGGAGGGTCGCGAGATTTCTGAAGCGTCGATACGCATCCCACACCCAGGTTAACGACCGGTTAAGACAACCCGTGGAAAGAGGCTGAGTCAACGTGCGACTTGCGTTCCCGTGATGTCATTCCAGCTGCTGCCTCTTAGGATACAAGCTGCCCAAACTCTCTCCTAATAAAACGAATAAGAAAAAGACATCGTCCTTTTCGTTGATACCATTTTATATAGAAGCGTGGAGACCCAGAGACAAACATTACCGACTCAACACCGGCAAACTCTTCTCCGTGACAACTCCAGGACAACTCACCACTAACCTACTCAGCGCGAGGTCAACTCAACGCTGGTGTCTAATTCATAGCTTCAGACTGGTGTTGGCTGTCATAGTGTGCACATCTCTCAGATCGGCTTTGAGTAGCAGAGATTTTGAAAGTTTGGCTGTTTGTCTTAATGATTGATTAGACACAACAGCCTATTTAGCTGACTGGTGTTAAATTTTCAAGATCTGACAAATAACCAATATGTTGAAGCCAATAGAAGACTGCACAGAGAGCTGGGGATGGAGCACCCCACAATATAGAAATTCCTTACTGGGCTGCAAAAGGTGAAAAGGAACTGAGACGCTTTTTATGAGAAAATGAATTGCAGGTCATTTCCCTCTCCCTAAATTATATAAATATAGGAAGGTAGATGAAAGAATTTTGCAGATTGTTTCTTCTTTTTCACAACGATCTACAATATCTGAATCTACGATCTGAATATTTGAGGGGAATTGAATAAAATTTTCAATAAATTTTGAAATTAAAAATAAAGTCATGTATTAAACATGATCCTTAATAAATTACTTTTATTTGTTTTTAAAAAGCCGACGAAATAATTTCATAGTTTGTGATGTCGATGAGTTTTCCTCGCGCTGTGTAGGCTGGTGGTGAGTTGTTACGGTGTTGTGTCGACGGTGTTGCGTTGGCAATGATGAATTGTCCTGACGATGTAGAACGCAACATTATATTTAAACCAAAATCGTTTAAAACATCGTTACCCAATAACAGATATGCGACATCTGCAATTACAAAAGTCTATTCACATGCTCTTAAGGTTTGTGCACTTGTAAATTAGTCTCTCCTAGGCAACGTAATTTCTCTCCATTGACGATTAAAACGAAGATAGCTGTTGAATCTAATGTTATCCAATTTACGGAAGAGGTTGGTGAAATGGTGTAGACTTATGATGTCGGAACAAGCTTGGTTGCGATGTCACAGCAAAACGTCAAAGGAAGCCAGGTGCAGAATCGACCTGAGATGCGCCGACCCTGGTGTAGATTCGCGATTCTCCCGTTGTTAGTTATAATGGCCGTGGAGGGGGTCAACTGTAGGCATGGGAGCGCCTAATATATGCACGCGAGAGAAAATTCGCTGGACAGATAGCTTGATTCATTGAGTCATTTTCTACGGTTTATCAGCCCTTTGCAGGTTATTTAAAGCCAGAAAATAGTTTAATTTCTAGATTCTAAGTATTTGTTTTTGATGATTTAGTGACTTTGCAAGGAACCGGAAACCCAATCCTAAACAGGAAACAAGGGATAAACCTCCACTCCTATTTAAAAGCCGTTGGGGGAGTGTGAATCGGACGGTAGGCAAACCTATCTACTCTTATTGATGGGGGAAAGAAAAAATTGTACATACCTTCAGCTTTTGAAATCTGCTAAAGAGAATTGTGCCATTTGTTAAACTTTTCTTGATGATCCCCTGTGTGTTGGGTTTTCTGTATGTCACTGTCTGTCTATTTGTCTCACGTAAAACATATTATTGTTATCATATAATAAGAATATTAATTCATCCACTAATTTTCCTGAGTAATTACTGACTTATTCAGTGACACTATTACAAGGACGAGTGGTAGTGACTATGCTTGGAAGTATTTGTGTTTTGCAGCACCAACACGTTTCTCAAACGATAGTATTTTCTGTAGGTTGTGGGAATAAAATAAAAATACAAAATTAAATAAAAGTACAAAATAAAATAAACATTAAAATCTCCCAGGAGTCCTCTGACAGGAAAGATAATTTACGCATGTGCAAAAAAAAAAAAAAAAAGAGAGATTTCCTGGCGCCAAAGATAAACTAGAAGAATCTATCTCTTTCTCGGTTGGACCTTTGACTGGTGAACACGTGCCAACTGTTCGGGAAGAAATTCCCCAACAAGAGCTCGTTGGAATCCAGAAGAAGGTAATAAAATCAGTGTCCTAAACTGTCCCTCTAGTGTCTCTGTATTCTTCCGTCTTTTCTTTGTCTATTTATTTCAGCGACGAAGGCATTCAACAAGTTTTTGGATGTTGAGGTGAAAGAATCAACCCAGCACTAATAGCCATAACATCCACAAGGTATACTAATGGACGACTAATAGACGACTAAATATCATAGCGGTCTTCATTAGTTTTGCCAGTGCATCTGGGCTTTTTTTTTCTCGCAAGTGACACCACAATACCTTGAGAAGACTATTAACGATGTAGACAAGTTAGTAAGCTAGTGTAGCTAGAGGGCGCCCACCGTCTCAGAAGACACTTTTACGGGGGTTGGCACTTTTGGCTCCACTGTATAAGCTTGTATAAGCTGTATTGAAATAAAAGTTGTTTTAATTTCGAGACACTACTCATAGTTGAAAGGGCTTTTCGATTTCGAGTAGCTTAAACTATGACATATATTTAACTAAACGATTGTTATCTTGGCCGGACAATCACGGCTGTTTTATCATTGTTGACAATGTGAAACCTGTGAGCAAACCCAGGGAGCGTTCTTTTAATCCCACGGCACCGCTGTGTGGGGGAGACCTCATCTTGGTTATTGTCATATAAATTTCAGTTATTTTCTTTGACAGAAGTTCGTTTGGGCACATGTATTGCTCTATTTTTCGTCATTTGGGCTTGTTAATAGTTTATATATATATATATATATATATATATATATATATATATATATATATAAATGCAATGTCAATCGTTATCTACTGTCTTCTTGATTACTCATCATTTATTGTTCTCGCTCCTTAATGTTTCTCTTTTTCTTAGTCTTTCACACTCAGTAAACCCTTATGCCTTATTAACATTACTACCTCACTTAGGGTGAAATGATTATATATATATATATATATATATATATATATATATATATTATATAATATTCATTTTAGGATATTAAAAACAAAACATGTTAAAATTGCTACACGGTTACAATTATGTTTAAACACTGCAAATGTGTCTCCACGGGCGATGGAGAACTACAGGCGAATGAACAATTATTTTAATTTCAAAAAGCAGAATACTTCCTCTTTTTTCTCGAGAAAAAAAAAACAGAATTAAAAATAGGCTGGCGGTCTTTACCATGATTAACCATTCGAATGTGACCTACGATAAATTCAAACTGGCCGAAAAAAAATTATTATATAGGTCATGACACGAAGTTTTCTGCATATAAATTCTAGACAATTTCATTATGGACAGACACAAATAGTTACATTATTTCGTAAGATGTATCGAAATCTGGCGTTCAAATTTCCTAAGAAGTAAAAGCGAAAGAGATGGGGAGATAATTTAATATAATGCTAACAAGTTATATGCTCGGTCAGCTACCTACATAAAATTTTCATAAATAAAAGGCCCATTTAAAAAAAATCAGATCATAAAACTATTTTGGCAAATTAATATGCAAGAGTTAAGTAAAGAGCATCCATATAAGATGTTAATAATACTAACTAATCAATGTAAGATGTTAATAATACTAACTAAAGACCCGCACATCCATATAAGATGTTAATAATACTGACTAAACATAAATACAGAGCTATATTAAATCAAAATCAATCTTACAAATAGAATAGTAAGCCATATAAGGTGCCCCGCAGTTCATTTACTGATTATTACTATAAGAAAAAAGTATTATCAAATTCAAAGTTTGATCATATTGTAAAGTAAAAGATAGACTATGCCAACAATTGACATTCAATTTCTCTTCTTTGCTTTAATAAGGAATTTTTATCAGAAAATCTGATAATATTTAACTTTTCATGTAAGCATAGAAAACAGGGTTCATTTAAAGATCTACATGTTCTAGCTTTTTTTAAAAAAAATTTCCATTTTACCTTAGGAGTTTTATTAGTTTCTTTTAAATTCCAAAACATATTTAGAGAGAGAGAGAGAGAGAGAGAGAGAGAGAGAGAGAGAGAGAGAGAGAGAGAGACAGAGAGAGAGACAGAGAGGTTAATATTATCAACAATATTTATGTTGGAATGTGTATTATTATCCAAATTATTAAATTGGTTTAAAATTTTATTATTGTGTTTCTTTATAATCTTCTCAAGATTATCGGCGCAGCTATAACTTTTAGTGCTTCTGTTAAATATTTTAATAAGAGATTTACTTTTAGAGAAATGTTTTTCAATTAAATGGAGGAACTTCTGGCCTAACTTAGTATTGACTAATTGGTTAAAAGGGGCTGTGTACTAAATGATTTTCCTATTCCTATTTCTTTTCCTTAGATCAATATTATCGTATTTTCTATACTTGATTTCAACGTACTTGTAACCAATATTTTTAAAGCAGTATTATAAACACCACTATATTTATCAAACACATCGTTGTCAGATGAGTTGTTGCTAATCCTACATTCTATAGATTAGGGTATATGTTTGATTGCAGATGGAAGATGGTTAGAATTGGGGTGAATATATATTGGGTTAGCATTATTTTTCATATAAGGTTGGAATACATCATTAGCAAGATATAGTGCAACACCAAGAAAATCTACTCGTTTAACATTAGTAGTTATCTTAACCTTAAGATTTAAGCTTTATAATTCTCTATGAATCATTTTCCTTAATTTGTCAGCCTTAATTTTAGTGGAATATTTTCCTACCATAAAACCATCATCTCTGTATAACCCTATATTATCAAATAGTAGTTTACCATCGCCCGAGGAGACACATTTATAGTGTTGAAACATAATTGTAATTGTGTAGCTATTTTTGCCATGTTTTTGCTTTAATATCCTAAAATAAATAATATTTAGCTCTATTCTGTATTGAGCTCTCTTTTAGATTAAATCTTACGAGTAGCGGAATTATACGCCATTTGTTCTCATTTTACCTATATATATATATATATATATATATATATATATAAGTTATGAAGAACTTGGTAATCCGTATGGGTAATCCCAATATTAATTTGATTTTTCGTTTCATTTCATTTTTGGAAGTGCTATCTGATGATCCGGCGTCCTTTGAAAGGGCTCTGGTGAAATAAATTATTATAATGGTACCTTAAAGTGGTCTGTTTTTCTTTTAAATATATATATATATATATATATATATATATTCGAATTTCAGTCGAAACCATAACATTCACTTATGTGTTAATACCCGTGGGTATTCTCTCTCCGTTTATGCGTAAATAACAGGACAGACAGAGTTCTATTGCCTTGTATGTCAACTAGTCTAGGAGAAGGACAACTCTGAATTCAAAGCCTGCGGAAGGTTGTTTGGGGACCTTGCGGCACGTAGTGCACCATGTCTCTATATTCGGCCCTTCAACAAGTGTGTTTGGTTCTGCACAAAGCCTTCACCATTATAATCAAATCATATGTGCTGGTGTCTGGGATGTCGGTTCCTAGGAACTGATCTGCTTGAGCCTCATACGTCGAATACGACGGGGGTGTCCCCTATATATATATATATATATATATATATATGTGTGTGTGTGTATATACGTGTGTAAAAAAAGAGGAAAAAAGAGAAAAACTATTCTTAGCTAACGCGTTTATCAAGGAAACTGCAAGGATTTATTTTGTTGCACGTGTTTATATACAAGAGCAAAGATGTCATTGGTTTATCAAGGCTTGCAAATTTGAAAACGTTCATGAATAGTCATCATGTGGTTGAAAGGTCAGTATAATTCAAAGTTTGGTACGACTAAAATAAGCGAGTAATATTCATGAAATATTTGTTTTAATAAATGAATATTCTGATTGTGCGTAGAATGCTATGGCATGAGATGGACATACGTGTTGTACATATTGAAAAGCGCGAGGCCATGGATTTAACTGTTTTCTTTTGATTTTTTAATATTTTAATAGTTTGATTTTTAAAATATTTCATTGAAGTATTTTTGAAAAGAAGTTTTTGTCGACAGTCAAATCTATTGCTGTTAAGTTTTTTTTTTGTTTTTTCGAAAATGTATTGTTTTTTGTTTTTTTTTGCTATAAAATGTATTTTTATACTTTCATAGTGTTTTGACCCTAGTTTTTCTTCTTTTTTTTTTTTTGATGGGGGTAACTATTTGCTCATAGCTGCGACCCTAACATGTGCTACCACACCTGGTCAGGGTGGACCAGTTAAGAGCTGGTTTCACACTCCTCAAAACTTCCTGATCAGAGGCCTTACTGCCGGATGTACTTTAATGTTATATTCAGAGCGTTAGCTTCCACGAATACTGTGTCTTTCATACGAATTTGTTGCAGTTACTCATCTATCGAGACTTGTCAAAAGTCATCGAATAGATGTCTAGTATTGTCTAGACCCTTCTCTAGTCGGTAAAGTGCAGATATGGTATCAATTCCACAATTGGTTGGAGTGCTCCTGGAGAGATTTTATGCCATGCCCTCTGGATAGCTGTCTATAGTTCCCCGATATTTGTAGGTTCAGAACCTTGGATAGGAATAAAGCTCTCCGTCACGTACCATAAATGTAGGACTGGATTCATGCCGGTCAAACTTTAGCCATAACATTCGTCGGAAATTAGCAGAATGCTTCCGAAACCAATTCTGGACTACAATCATTAAGCAGTTGTGGTCGGTCGTTGAGCTTTCTACGGTGAGCAGTAACGCTTTCTTTCAGATATTCTCGGTACACATATAAATCAAGGGATTTTCCCATAATTAAAAAAAATGGAATATCTCATCTGTCTGTCATCTATCACTCATTTTACTTGCCTCGTCATGTTTAGCCTAGCCGGTGTTTCACAAAGATATCAGAGCTGAACATGTAAGTCTAGTTCTATGACGTTAAGGTGTGGTGGCCTTACCTACCATTATCTTTACATACTGTTATCGCATGACGTTTGGCATATTAGTGAATATTAGTGTTCGGTAGGTATTTTAGGGAGGCACAGTGAAGTAATGGATAGCGGCTCGGATTTAGGAATCTGCCTCGTATTAAGCGATCGTGTATTGAAAGCTATGGCACATAACAGACTGAGGTATTTTATAAAAATAGAAAGGTACCGTATATACTCGAGAATAGGGTGCACTTTTTTCACCAAAATTTCGATAAAAATCGTACGACCGGTTTACTCAATATCATAGAGAATCTGAAGTAGACTTTGCCGTATCGGTAGTCCAGGTATCTTTGGCACGAACGGAAGCGAGAACAAGGAAGAAAATGAATTTTTCCCGATATTTCGATTTTACGCAATCGTCTTTTCCAACAGTACCGCATCACTTATCGAATAAAAGCGTTCGATCTGCACTGCTCATATTTACCATCTATTATCTGATTTACAAGAAAAGACTATCATTTTCAAGTAATTTTAGGACTGAAACGATTACCGTTATCCAAATTTTCGTCTAAATAGAGCAGCCTCGTACTCGATAAGTAAATACCATGAAATTACAACCAATCACCTTTCTTATGTTTTGTAAGCAAAGTTTTGAAATAAAGGTGAATATTTGAAAATATTAAACAAATATTAGTGATATTTACATTTAAAAGCGCCATGTAACTTCCCAGATTATAGTGCGACCTATTTGCGCGTCAACCGCAAATCCCCACTTTGACAAACCCAAAATAAGATTCGTAATGGTCTTTGAGTCAACTTTCCTTCCTCTTCCCCCATCAGCATACACTGCGCTTAGTTAATCATGTGACCCTCAACGGCCAGTCAATGGAGCGCCTTCATGTCAGAGATGTGCACTAGGACTCGTCAGTAGACACAGATTCTTGCAACGTCAAGCGCCAGACCTATGAGAAACGTCAGTTTTTCTGTCATTCACTAGATTTCCTTTTCAGTGTCGGGGAGAAGGCATGTAACACATTTCTATACTTTATTTGCATGTTGAATTTTATAGAAAAATAAAAAATCTTATTTACATTCTTCTGACTTCTTCTTAGCCGTCTTTATTACTATTGTACTGCCTCTAGATACGCGTCCGTCTCGTGCGCGTGTGTACCGCAGACAGCTAGATAAATATCTTACGGCAGTTAAAGTTCTGTTCATCAGCAGCTTTATTAACAACTAAAAGAATGAAACTAGAAAAATAAATAAATACAAACTTGAGATTAATCCGAATAACAAAATAAATAAAAAAAGGTAAAAGGAAAAGAAAGAAATATGACAAAATAATGGAAGACTGAACAAAACAGTGAGATGTTGGTTTAAATGGACAAAAGAGGTTGCAAGTAATATGCTTATAGGTATACGCTATACAGTTATACAATAAGTCTACAGAAAGGAAGACAGTTACATGAAGTTAGAGTCTGAGAACAATCAACAAGTGGTGAAAGGAGTTCTACATGACAGAGTAGAGCAGCAAACATAAATGTATACGAAGTGGCTACCTTAAACATATGTTCAGATAATAATACGATATTAAAGGAAACCAATGTAGAGAGAAAACGTTTGAGAAGTTACATACCAGCGATACTATCGTTGGGAGTAAATTTAGGAGGATAAAAATGTGAAACTGTTTGGGAAATTATCTGCTTTTAGTGGTCAGGTACTACCCACATATATTCTGTAACTAAGAAGAGGGATTGCAATCTGGTAAATGGCATTCCACCAGTTTGGTTTCTTTTATGGAGGTAGTAGCTTTTTTTTATCACAGGGATTTATGTAAAGACGAAAAGGAATGGTTATTTTCCACCTGATTTGTAGTGAATGGGGTGTAAACACTAACCTATTTGTTATAATTCTGATGACTGTGATAGCATTAGATAAATTAACTAACATAAGAATTAGTGCCAACAAATTGGAATATTTATTTGGATATAAATATATTATTATTATTAAATGTTTAGTCTTGCACAAGAAGAAAAAATGGTGTTACTGTGAGCCAATAGCTAAAGTTTAATGACCTAAATTATCACATTTGCTGCCAGGGCACTATTTGCCCAATTTCGACAAACATATAATATTCATGATTTTTATAAGAGAATTTTCAGCAACCATTCTTTTTACGAACAATACTAATATTATTACGAGAAAATTTTTTATATGTTACAAGTTTAGGGCGTTTTTATCGATTTGCCGCTTAGCCAAAGGAACAGCGCAACATGCAAATTACAAAATGGAAGACAAAAATTTAAATATCCGGGAAGTTATTTATCAGAGGACGGAAATGCTATACGGAAATGCAAAGCCAGTAAGCCAGCATCTGTGCCTTTTGACTGTAACAAAAGAACTGTAATGTTTGTGATGAAAAAAAATTAAAAATCTATATAAATTAAGATTTTGTAAAATAAACAAATGAAATAGATTCAAATAATAGCGAACACGTTATTGGAACATGGTCTATTAATTAATCACTTTAAAAATAAATAAATAAATAAAATAAAATAAAAAATAAAAACCTCGTTTTATCGAAAATTATTAATAAGATACGATATCCCTACTGAACGGATAACAAAATAAAATTTAATTAACTTGTAATTTACGGAGAAAAATAATAAAAAATACGCTGCTTTTCAAAACACATATCAAATTATTTATCTGCCAAGTTTCTGCTTTTAAGCATGATTATTAAATTATTAGAAATGTTATAACACACTTTTGAATTTAGCTGAGCATTTTTCTTTAAATAATCGCGCCAATTATTGTTTTATACTGCATCCGCGCATCAGGTTTAAATAAAAGACAACGTATCAGGTAGCCAGTCCGAGTAACTATCTAAGTAAAAGTTGAGCTGAATTAGTAAGAGGAGTTATTAAGAAATATTTCTGTTCGAAAACAGTCTTCAAAAGAAGAAACTGAACTAAAAATGAATAAATAATGTAAAGTAAAAAAAATATAATCATGTAAAACACCTCAATAGACTATTAAATTTTTGTACTAACACCTTATCTGCTTTCTTAATTTCTTTTCCTTTTTTTGTGGGCGAGCTGAATATTTTTACAAGGCCAAATCCACACTCCAGTACGGCCTTAAAATCAATTTTCAACCGACTTTTATTTCATAGTTACCTAATTTTCTTACCTTGTCAAAATTACCGAATTTTCCGTTTCCGAATCTTCATCTCCTCAACCTTCAACAAGATCAAAGTGGAAGATTGGCAACACGCTATTTATTTGATGAAGGAAACAGTGAAGGAACTGATCTCTGTTCTGTTGGTGATAATAAACAAAATAATTCCATTCAGTTAGAAGCAAATCTACGGAATAACGTCGAAAGTCTGACATCTTTCTGTATTTCGTTTATTTCTGGTTTCTGTTGAAAGTCTAAATGTAAAGTGTCCAGCATGTGAGTACTTTCAGCTTTCAAAAGTCGTTATGAAAGAGGTGAAAAGTACTCAGATATTGGAAACTATATATTTAGACTTTCAATGGAAAACGGAAAAATGGTCCCAAAATATAGAAAAAAAATGTTTGTTTTGGTTTTCAAACTGGTATAAATGAAAATCATCTGCCAAAAGAGACTCAATTCAAGATCGAGTTAGTTATACGAGGTTCATTCAATAAATAAGGTGTATTTTTCGGTATAAGGACTTCTAATACAGATAGAAGCTTACTTTTTTTATTTTTCAACGTAGTCTCCCAGCACTGTCACACACTTTTCCCATCTGTGCACAAGCTTCCGTATTCCCTCAGTGTAAAAATCTTTGGACTGATGTCTCAGCCAGTCGCTCACAACACTTTTGATTTCATCGTCACTTTTAAACTTCGTGCCTCTCGTGAACGCTTTCAAGGGATCAAACAGGTGAAAGTCTGAAGGGGCAAGGTCTGGGCTGTAAGGGAGATGAGGGTGCAGTTCCCAGCTCAGCTTTTTGATGGTCTGCACCGTTTGGGCTGCTGTGTGAGACCTTGCGTTGTCATGATGCAAGATGACTCCTTCTGACTGATGACCCCTGTATTTGTTCTTTATGTCTTTCTTGACCTGCCTCAGCAGTTCACAGTAGTTCTTCTGTCAGACTGAATGAGGTCATTGACTGATTCGATCACCTCAGGAGACCTCACTTCTTTAGGCCTTCCAGGCCTGTTTTCATCCTCAACTCTGCTCCATCCTTCTTTAAACAATTTAGCCCAAGACATTTTTTTGGCTGAAACATGCCCACTTGCACATTCTCCTATGAATTTCAACTGGTTTGCAAGCAACCAAAACTTGATAACTGACCGCTGTTCAATCCTGGAGGATGCTTCTTGGTCGGCCATCTTTGTTAATTGCCAAAACTCTCAAAGTTTTTTTAATCTGCAA
The DNA here is from genome assembly GCA_903632075.3 of Acanthosepion pharaonis. Lineage (NCBI taxonomy): Eukaryota > Metazoa > Mollusca > Cephalopoda > Sepiida > Sepiidae > Acanthosepion > Acanthosepion pharaonis. Next base: position 1,684,898 of record CAHIKZ030003863.1, on the reverse strand, counting down.
AAGAAATTAAATCCATGTGAAAAAGAAGTAAAACAAAAAAATAAAAAAAAGCTTCTATCTGTATTAGAAGTCCTTATACCGAAAAATTCACCTTATTTATTGAATGACCCTCGTATGTACAATTGATTAAACAAATAAAAATTTATTATTTGTAAACCTGACGAATTTGTTTCATAATTCATATACAAAAGAAATGATTAGCTTCTCATATAAAAACTGAGTTTCAAAACCAGGGATGGGACAGAAATTTGGAAATCTGATGACAAACTCTCAATGCAGATTCGTAAGCAATATTATGAAGTGACCATTTGTCAATCTACTATTTCTGGACATTTTATATAATTTTTATTAATTCAGAACTACTTTTGTAATAAAATAAACCAATTTTGGGTATACGAACATCATTATACAACTTAAACTATGTCAAACTTTATTACCAAAGTCAATGTTTTCACAATTAAATTGCTATTAGGTAATGTATTTAGAGTAAGCTTATATTTATCTGATAAATATATCACAATAATTTTAGTTGATAATATCTGTTTTTATAAGAAATATTTACAGCAGCTTATTGTCGGAGTGAGATTTTATTATGCAACTCAAGAGTTTTCACACACACACACACACACACACACACACACACACACACACACACACACACACATATATATATATATATATATATATATATATATATATATATATCAGTGGCGATTCCGTGGGTCGGAGTTGTCGCATTTAGCTCGAGTGCATCAACATTCAAGTATATCTATTTCAAAGCAACAAATATCTATCTTAGTGCGTCCTTTTTCAGTCTTGACTTCAGCTCGACCCAAAATTAATTGTTTTAACTTCGTGCCCCAAAATATTGACCGAAATACATTTCGTTGATAATTTTCATAATAAAAAAAAAAGAAAGAAGAAAAAAAAAAACCCAAAAAACAAAGAAAGAATATAAGTAAAAAAAAGAATGAAATAAAATTAACGTCAGTAGTCGGCTGCATATATATATATATATATATATATATATATATATATATATATATATATATATATAAACAGTCCAATGATCCAATATACATACATATATAGTTATATTTATATATATAAATGTATATATATATATATATATATATATATATATATATATATATATGTGTGTGTGTGTGTGTGTGTGTGTGTTTGTGTTTAAATCCAGTAATTTTAAATTTACTCAAAATTAAATTCAGGGCTTTTAGCTTCCATGAAATGGAACTAATGTTTTAAATCTTTTTAATTTAATTACAAAATTAAATTCTATAAGGGATTTTATCTTCCATTTTTTATAATATTATATATTATATGTTGTATGTTATCTGTTTTTGCAAGGGTCGTGGACATCTATTTCCTGTTTCGTTCGTGTTTTTGCGTGTTTATGTATCTAAATATGTCTACGTGTTTATGCACTATAATCTGATCGTGGATGTATTGTCTTTTGCAAGATTTCACGTTTATAGTCATTTGGATAATATTAATAGTATGTGCGTCTGTGTATATATATATGTGTGTGTCTGTGTATCTATGTATATATGTCTGTATATGTGTATATATTAGTGTTTTTGAATGTATTTTCTATGCTAACTATAATCTACTTTTCTTTGATAGCGGTTTTAAAATTGCTTGTGGACTTAATAATCAACAGTTGTGTTTTGTTACATTTTAATCATGTATGGACTTTATAGTCCTTTATTGTCATTTTGAAAATATTGTTAGTATATGTGTAGGTTATATATATATATATATATATATATATATATATATATATATATATATATATATATATATATATATATATGTATATTATATTTATATATATAAAATATATATATATATATGTGAGAAGTGTGGGTATATAAATATAAATAAATATATATATGTATGATTATTTATATATTATATGCATAGTACTTATTAGAAAGCGCTCAATATCAGAGATAGAGTTAACATATTTGGTTGGATTGATGTGAGTTTGTGGCCCTGTGTTTCACGCTTTTGCGATCGTCAGACAAACACTGACGATCGCAAAAGCGTGAAACACAGGGCCACAAACTCACATCAATCCAACCAAATATATATGTATATATATATAGTATATATATTTTTATTTTTTTTCTCTTTTTCCCTTTTTTATGTTACTGTGTAGGTTGATATATTCATTTCTATGTGTGTGTATATATGCATATGCGTATATGTGTATGTATATGTGTATGTATGTATACGTGTGTATGTAAGTATATATATGTGTATATGTGTATGTGTGTGTATATGCATAGCTATATTTATGTATGTTTCTATTTGTAGTGTTGAATGTGTGTACACATACGTATGTATGTATTTTTTTTGCATATTGTTATATATTTGTACGCGTGTATGCATACTCATGTGTATATAAGTATATATGCGATATTTATATATATTTGTTTGTTTATGTGTTTTCTTTTTTATATACAGTGTAACCTGGATATAAGAGAGTTGTCGGGACCGGAGAAGAAGTCTCTTATATCCGGGTTTCTCTTATATCCGGGTTTGGTCTATTTTATATACATTAACACAGGCTCTAATTTGGGACCAGAGAAAATCTCTCTTATATCCGGGTTTCTCTTATATCCGGGTTTGGTCTATTTTATATACATTAACACAGGCTCTAATTTGGGACCAGAGAAAATCTCTCTTATATCCGGGTTTCTCTTATATCCGGGTTTGGTCTATTTTATATACATTAACACAGGCTCTAATTTGGGACCAGAGAAAATCTCTCTTATATCCGGGTTTCTCTTATATCCGGGTTTCTCTTATATCCGGGTTTCTCTTATATCCGGGTTTCTCTTATATCCGGATCTCTTACATCCGGGTTACACTGTATTAGCTGGTTTTATTTTATTTTAAGTGTTACGTTTTTTTATGTGTGTGTATGCGTATATATTTATTTTTCTATCCATTTGTATATATTTTAGTGTCTTTTTTATTTACTTTGTTCCTTGACGAATATTTGTTTTTCTATTCTACCCCTATTAAATTTTATCTATTGAACCATTTTTATCTATATATCTTTATGTAAGATATATTTCAATAGTCTGTTTGAATTCGTTTACTAACACTTTCAAATTTGAATATTTGTTGGTGTGTATATGTGTGTGTCTAATTAATGTATGTGTGTATGATCCCTTATATATGCCTTTCATTGTATGTATATGTTGTCTGTTTTTTTTTTGTTTTTTTTTTTTGTTTAATGGTCATGGAGATCTATACCCTGTTTCGTTCGTGTTTTTGCCTGTTTATATATCTAAATATGTCAACGTGTTTGTGTATTATAATCTGATTGTGTATGTATTGTCTTTTGCAAGATTTCACTTTCCCCTGCCCATATCAACACTTCAAATGTATCTAAGTTGTAATGAAGCTTAGCATCAATATTAGATGTTAACGTTTATTCTAACTGAATTTTTGGCCTTTCAATAAAAACAAATCATGTATTTTTCCTCAGTTTCTTTAAATAATTTTATACTTTAAACTTAATACAGATTAAATTTAAAATTGGTAATTTTTAATTTTCAATTTGATAGTAAAATTTAATATTAATTCAACTGATTTCTATTTTAGTCTAACCCTAACATAAAAGCATTAATTATTATAACCAAGGTACGTTGTCAAGTTTTTTGAATTCTCAAAAACTTGTATTTTCATTGGTGATTGCAGTTTATGTAACAGCGTTTCCCCCTAGAGAGGGGTGTTTGGTCTATTTGAACCTTTTAAAACCCTTTTTATATATATATGTGTGTGTATATATATATATATATATATATATATATATATATATATATATATATATATATATAGTCATCCACACAGATGTTTCGCTGTATCACAGCTCCTCAATGTGGTAGATGTCCGATCGCATCAAGTCGGGACCGTCATCAGTCGGAGATTCTAACCACTAGGCTATCGACGCCCGGCAGGGAGAAAAGCGAATTTTTACGTATTTATTTTTTCATAAACACGCCAGTGACCTAAAGAACTCAATCAATTTGGAGAGTCTCACATTATCAGCAGTAATAATGACTGTTTACAAATTCGCGCTTTTCTCCACATAGTGGTCGACCGATTTAATTATTTTTTCAGGAGCTAATATATATATATATATATATATATATATATATATGTGTGTGTGTGTGTGTGCGTGTGTCTGTGTGTGTGTATGTCTGTGTGTGTGTATGTCTGTGTGTGAAAGTGGACATTGAGGTCAACAGTTTGTTGCAGGCCAGACGATCGCGTTTAGCATGAAACTGACTATCGCCTCTGGGTGTTGTCTTCAATGACCACTTTTATATTTATATACGCTCTATTTCTGATACTGAGGACTTTAACCCATAAGTAATTTAAAACTATTTTATATAAAGCCCAGTATATATATATATATATATATATATTCCAATGAACTTATCTTATTGACCGATTCCAGAGTTTCGCGTCAAAATGCTTATCAGGGCCAGTTGGTCAATAAAAGTATAAAAAGTTATTATCATGTCTCCTCAGAACAATCACTAATCAGAAATTTCAATTCTTACCAAGTGAGAGTTTTGTCAAAAACGTAACAACATTTATGTTTAGAATCAGTTAATTCTTTATATATATATATATATATATATATATATATATATATATATATATATATATATATAACTTAAAAAACTTTGGGTCGGTTTCCTCACACGAAAACAAGGACAAGCCATGTTCCCAAACATATGATATTACGGCTCGCAAACCACTCAGAGGTAAAACAGCATTTTCTAAAAAGATCTTTCATATTTCGACAGCATGCTTATATAAAGAGATAGAGAGCCGAGCCTGTTGTCATCATAAAATACAAGAAACCAAATTACTACACATGCACGAACCTCACAGTCACGCACAGGTACACGCATATTCATACTTACATTCAACAATTTACATAGGCGACTACGGCGTCTTAATACAAACATGTTTACATTCGCACGTCTACTCAAGGACTCTTTGTATACACAAGGAGATTTATATTTGAATTTATCACCCTATCCTTCTGTATATAAATTACGACATAAAAATTCATTTATATTAACTCTGTGTCTTTCTTTCAAGAAACCTTTTTGTCGTAGTTGTATAACACAACCAGACCGCGATTGTTTAATTATTCAAAACAATAATTTTCCGATGACAAACTTTGTGTTTATAAATTATTTTTATGTCATTGACGTCAAAAATTTTTTTTTTCACTATGACCCATATAATTTTCTGCTCATTTTGCATATTTACAGAACGACACTCTACATTTGCGAATTCATAACAATTCCATTTATCTTTCTGCTTATATTTTACATTTTTCAAACTAAATTTTGGAACCAACATTCTATTCGGCGTTTTTGATTATTAGAAAGGACAAAAAGTTCTTTTTTTTTTTCTGTGTTCCATATTTCAATTTATGTTTTCACCTTAACGTTTGTAACGTTTTAACCATTCCAATTCTCTAATTCTTATACGGGGTTTTCACATGAAGCCTTTTAATCCTAATTTCATATTACCAGTGTCACGTTCCTTTCAACTACTACCAGTGACAATTTATAGTGTTACAGCGGGGACCGATGTTAGTATGAGGCAATACTGCATACTTCACCATAATACCCCATAAAGAGAAACTTATGTTGAACGAAGTAGTGAATGAAAACTGATTTTTTTAACAGTAATTTTTAGTAATGAGTCTAGAACTTCATTGCTTTGGCCATATAACTGGGTGAGAGGTTGAATTTATTTTAATGAAAATAGTTAACCAACACAATTTGAAAGAGAACAATGGGGAGATGGAGTAATGTTTTGGACTAGTAATGTAATAAGTGTAGATCACTTCAAAGTGGATGATTTTAAACTAGAGCATTATTGCGAGCTCTTGGTTGTGTTTTGTGTGGTAAAATTAATAGAATATATTCATGTCGAAGACAATGCTTTCTGCAAAGTCGATTATTATACACTTTGCCAAAAATGCTTTCACAGATATCAAATTATTGGAATAGCTCCTAGAAAATATTCAAGGAAAAACAAAACTGCGAAGCAACAAAAAAAAAATATGGCTGCAATAAGAGTTTGATGATGACTACATCCCAGTCTGGCGTTTAAATAAGAAAAATGAGGCATTCAAGTATCGTATTTAACACAGATCCTCAACGTTATATGATACAAATATGCAAGTGCTTGAGCGTGACTTGTTTTGATCCAGAATGATGATAATATTTCATCATTCTAAAAACGACCTTTCCACCTGTGATGATTGGTAAGGATATTTCATCATCTTGGAAATAAAGATCAAATATTTCATCATTCCAAAAATCTGAAACTTCATCATTATAAAAACGACCTTTCCACCACGAGTAGTAGCAGTAGCAGTAGTAAAGATGAATAACACAGATGTATCACCACCGCTACGTGAAAATCGACAAGTAAGCAGAAACTTTAAAGAAACAAAGGAGATATTAACACTGAGAAAATTTTTTAACAAACACAATACTAATATTGTAATTAACATCACGAAAAGAAAAATAAACATTCTTGTCATCAATCTAAATACGTGTCTCAACATCTTATTGTTTATGTTATTGTTGCACGTCTTATTCATTTCATTTTCAGTAAAAAATAGAGAAAAATAATCCTCTATCAGCTGCAAATGCATATAACAACGGGGTGTTTAATTTAATAACCGCAACTCATCAATCCCGTTACAGAGTCTTTCTTGTTGATCTATTTTGAATTCCTTTCTGATACAAGGAACAGTGTCAAATTTGGAAAATAGGAATAGCAATTTTACTTCATTTACTTTGAGAGAATTGTTTTTTTTTTTTCGCTGGAGATTTATTTTGTATAGGATTCTACCTATTTGCATATATTTGGTTATAGGATAAATAAAGTAGAGTAAAGAGTCAGACGACAGAAATTTGACTACTGATCACGTGTAGAACAACACTATACAACAATACGACGTCGCCGATAGGATCTTTAAATCGCTTGGACAAACCAGAATTTGTCGAAACTTGGATCCATTGTTCTGCAACTCAGGTTAGAGCAGGGCGTTCTTAACAGCATTGTGGGCCCTGGGAAAACCAATATGCTGGTGCCCCTATAACAACCACCCACAAGAATAAAAATTAAATGGTCGATAATATTAAACATATATTTGGCACTTCAACAAAACTGGTGTTAAAACATGAAAAATATGCTGTACGGCAGCAACTAATCAATATGATAAACATTTGAACAATACACAAGGCTTGAAATACTCAATAATACTCAGTAAGCCAAAGATTAAATGGCACAGTAAAAAATTACTACGAACTTCTTATAACAAGCATTTACGGCATTTCTTCTCGGAGAATTGCTTTATTATTGGCTTGAAATCAATGATCTTCACGAATAGGATGTCATTTTCTATGCACATGAGTGAAAGCTAGTTCAAACGATGCTGCCCCCTTGTGCTACGAAGCAGATTTTTTTTTTTATAAATTTCAGTCTTGAAAAAGAACGTTCTCCTGTACAGTTGATCACCATCATGCACATGAACACTCTGAGTGCAATTTTAACATTCAGGTATACAGATTTCAAATTTCCCGAAATTATTTTTCTGTACAGTGCACGGAGTGTCGTACAATTTTCATAAAGAGCTTGAGATGCTCACATTCATTTAAAAGGTCGTCGTAATTCAAGTCTTTGTGACACGTCTTAGCCAGTTGTTCACACTATTTCTTTAGTGCATCAGAAGCAATGGTTATCAATTTACTAAAAGAATGAAAACAGGTTTCCAATCTGCGATTAAGTCTCTGGACGTTTTGACAGTTAAAAGATTAATGTGTTCAGAATAGGGATGAAAGTTTCCACCTTGAACTTTTCGATTTCACTGAGAAGTACCTTTTCTTCTGATCAATCGCATCTATTAAGACGCATACATCGTTTTTGTTCCAGTTTTTTTTTGTCATCACTGTAATCTGTATCCAGACACATACTCCTGGCTTTGAATTCATATTCACTAAATCTGTCTCTAGTTTCCTAAAGATAGGTTTTCATAGACCCAAGAAGATTCGTGTTCACATTGTTTGATTGCAGGGCCTTGCTTGTTTTGTTCATTCTTTCCAGCATACATTCCAAAGAATTGTGGGAAAGACTGTTGCCACATTTTCCATTTTTTTTTTGCTTAATTCTTCTGCCTCTCGCTTTGTATTCACTTGCCGTTCATTGTCAGCTGATAGAGAACCCATTGCATGTTTTATATTCTCGAAAACCCCATACAGAGCATGAATAGAATCAAAATATGCTGACCATTTTGTGCCAGACAAAATCTTTTCCTAGAGACGATGTCAATACATTTCAGCGGTGAGTAGAACCAGCAAAAAGTGAATACAGATACTGAACAAAGTCAAAGAATTTTACAGTCTGTAGACAACACTCTGTTGCTTTTACTTCCACCAGGTTCAGGCTATGTCCAGCACGAGGGACATAGATGACAAACTCATTGAGTGATGAATTCGTGCATACAATCCAGTATATCGTCAGGACATATTTGAGGCATTATTGTATGACTGACCACGGCAGTTTTATAAAGGAATTTTTGTCACAATAAGGAAATTCACAACAGTGTCTGTTAGATTCTTTGCTCCAAGAGAAAAGATGGAGAGGAACATCAAGAAACGTTCCACAAGCTCACAGCCTTTAATATGTCGGACAGTAAACGTCATTTGATCTGTGTGTGAGATGTCTGGAGTGGAATCTACACTTATTTGACTCTTTTACTTCTTCAAGAAGAGTACAAAGAACCTGTTGACCCATTAATTCTGTAAATGCTTCACAAATATTTGCAGATAAATATGACGGATACCCCTTTCTAGGATTTCCACACATTTTGAGATGTTCTTCCAAGAAATATTCAGATTCACTCAGCAGCTCTAGTATACCTATATAGTTGCTATTTTTGCTGACCCAAAAATCTGATTTTCTTCACGAAATGGCGAACATCTGGAGGCAAGAATTCGAATTATAGAAACCATAACTGCCAAAACTTTATACCAATATTCCTGCTCTGAGCCATGTTGCTCAATTAATAAAGAATGTACACTTCCAGTTTCTTTATACCTTATCAAATATGCTGTCATGCACTTTCGATGTTTCTACAATAACATTGCTGTGCTTCCAGTCACTGAACCCTAATGTAGCAAAGGGAGATTCTTTCTTGGACAATAGGCGATATACAAAACAGTACAAACGACCTTCGGATGGTGAATGGAGTAGGCATTTACGTTTTACACATTCGTCATTCCACAGTTCCCATTTGAATAGATTGTTTGATAAATACCTTGCCTTCATATTCTCTACTCCATCTGTATGAGTTTGAAAGGTTACTGCCAAGAATCGGACATGATGAAGGTCCACTACGAATCCAGTAATCTATTGTGTTAGTATCATTAATGCTCCATAGTCCCAGATCTGTCTCTTGGATTGCAAACTCCTTTACTGTTACAGATTTGGGTATTTCCTTTTTTAAAAATGCCAACTGCAGCAGCTGCTACAGGCAATGATGTTATGTCTGCTGAAGCATGATAATGGGTAGCGGGAATGGATGTAGATGCAGATGCTATATCTGAAGGAACAGTAATAGTGGCTGACATTGCAGGAGTGGGGGTTGATGTTGATGCTATATCTGAAGGAACAGTACTAGTGGCTGACATTGCAGGACTGGGGGTTGATGTTGATTTTATATCTGAAGGAACAGTACTAGTGGCTGACATTGCAGGACTGGGGGTTGATGTTGATGCTATATCTGAAGGAACAGTACTAGTGGCTGACATTGCAGGACTGGGGGTTGATGTTGATGCTATATCTGAAGGAACAGTACTAGTGGCTGACATTGCAGGAGTGGGGGTTGATGTTGATGCTATATCTGAAGGAACAGTACTAGTGGCTGACATTGCAGGAGTGGGGGGTTACGCCATATCTGATGTTGATGCTATATCTGAAGCAACAGTACTAGTGGCTGACATTGCAGGATTGGGGGTTGATGTTGATGCTATATCTGAAGGAACAGTACTAGTGGCTGACATTGCAGGAATGGGGGTTGATGTTGATGCTATATCTGAAGGAACAGTACTAGTGGCTGACATTGCAGGATTGGGGGTTGATGTTGATGCTATATCTGAAGGAACAGTACTAGTGGCTGACATTGCAGGAGTGGGGGTTGATGTTGATGCTATATCTGAAGGAACAGTACTAGTGGCTGACATTGCAGGACTGGGGGATTTGATGTTGATGCTATATCTGAAGCAACAGTACTAGTGGCTGACATTGCAGGATTGGGGGTTGATGTTGATGCTATACCTGAAGGAACAGTACTAGTGGCTGACATTGCAGGAATGGGGGTAGATGTTGATGCTATATCTGAAGGAACATTACCAGTGGCTGATATTGCAGGACTGGGGGTTGATGTGGATGCTATATCTGAAGGAACAGTACTAGTGGCTGACATTGCAGGACTGGGGGTTGATGTTGATGCTATATCTGAAGCAACAGTACTAGTGGCTGACATTGCACGATTGGGGGTTGATGTTGATGTTATATCTGAAGCAACAGTACTAGTGGCTGACATTGCAGGACTGGGGGTTGATGTTGATGCTATATCTGAAGGAACAGTACTAGTGTCTGACATTGCAGGAGTGGGGGTTGATGTTGATGTTATATCTGAAGGAACAGTACTAGTGGCTGAAATTGCAGGATTGGGGGTTGATATTGATGCTATATCTGAAGGAACAGTACTAGTGGCTGACATTGCAGGAGTGGGGGTTGATGTTGATGCTATATCTGAAGGAACAGTACTAGTGGCTGACATTGCAGGAGTGGGGGTCGATGTTGAAGCTATATCTGAAGGAACAGTACTAGTGGCTGACATTGCAGGACTGGGGGTTGATGTTGATGCTATATCTGAAGGAACAGTACTAGTGGCAGACATTGCAGGACTGGGGGTTGATGTTGATGCTATATCTGAAGGAACAGTACTAGTGGCTGACATTGCAGGAGTGGGGGTTGATGTTGATGCTATATCTGAAGGAACAGTACTAGTGGCTGACATTGCAGGAGTGGGGGCTGATGTTGATGCTATATCTGAAGCAACAGTACTAGTGGCTGACATTGCAGGATTGGGGGTTGATGTTGATGCTATATCTGAAGGAACAGTACTAGTGGCTGACATTGCAGGAATGGGGGTTGATGTTGATGCTATATCTGAAGGAACAGTACTAGTGGCTGACATTGCAGGACTGGGGGTTGATGTTGATGCTATATCTGAAGCAACAGTACTAGTGGCTGACATTGCAGGATTGGGGGGTTGATGTTGATGCTATATCTGAAGGAACAGTACTAGTGGCTGACATTGCAGGAATGGGGTTGATGTTGATGCTATATCTGAAGGAACAGTACTAGTGGCTGACATTGCAGGACTGGGGGTTGATGTTGATGCTATATCTGAAGGAACAGTACTAGTGGCTGACATTGCAGGAGTGGGGGTTGATGTTGATGCTATATCTGAAGGAACAGTACTAGTGGCTGACATTGCAGGACTGGGGGTTGATGTTGATGCTATATCTGAAGCAACAGTACTAGTGGCTGACATTGCAGGATTGGGGGTTGATGTTGATGCTATACCTGAAGGAACAGTACTAGTGGCTGACATTGCAGGAATGGGGTAGATGTTGATGCTATATCTGAAGGAACATTACCAGTGGCTGATATTGCAGGACTGGGGGGTTGATGTTGATGATATATCTGAAGGAACAGTACTAGTGGCTGACATTGCAGGAATGAAGGAACAGTACTAGGGTTGATGTGGATGCTATATCTGAAGGAACAGTACTAGTGGCTGACATTGCAGGACTGGGGTTGATGTTGATGCTATATCTGAAGGAACAGTACTAGTGGCTGACATTGCAGGAGTGGGGGTTGATGTTGATGCTATATCTGAAGGAACAGTACTAGTGGCTGACATTGCAGGAGTGAGGGTTGATGTTGATGCTATATCTGAAGGAACAGTACTAGTGGCTGACATTGCAGGAGTGGGGGTTGATGTGGATGCTATATCTGAAGGAACAGTACTAGTGGCCGACATTGCAGGATTGGGGGTTGATGTTGATGCTATATCTGAAGGAACAGTACTAGTGGCCGACATTGCAGGACGGGGGATTGATGTTGATGCTATATCTGAAGGAACAGTACTAGTGGCTGACATTGCAGGAATGGGGGTTGATGTGGATGCTATATCTGAAGGAACAGTACTAGTGGCTGACATTGCAGGACTGGGGGTTGATGTTGATGCTATATCTGAAGGAACAGTACTAGTGGCTGACATTGCTGGACTGGGGGTTGATGTTGATGCTATATCTGAAGGAACAGTACTAGTGGCTGACATTGCAGGAGTGGGGGTTGATGTGGATGCTATATCTGAAGGAACAGTACTAGTGGCTGACATTGCAGGAGTGGGGGTTGATGTGGATGCTATATCTGAAGGAACAGTACTAGTGGCCAACATTGCAGGAGTAGGGGTTGATGTGGATGCTATATCTGAAGGAACAGTACTAGTGGCCAACATTGCAGGAGTGGGGGTTGATGTGGATGCTATATCTGAAGGAACAGTACTAGTGGCCAACATTGCAGGAGTGGTGGTTGATGTTGATGCTATATCTGAAGGAACAGTACTAGTGGCTGACATTGCAGGAGTGGGGGTTGATGTTGATGCTATATCTGAAGGAACAGTACTAGTGGCCAACATTGCAGGAGTGGGGATGATGTTGGGGAACAGTACTAGTGGCTTTGCAGGATGGGGGTTGATGCTATATCTGAAGGAACAGTACTAGTGGCCAACATTGCAGGAGTGGGGGTTGATGTTGATGCTATATCTGAAGGAACAGTACTAGAGGCTGATATTGCAGGAGTGGGGGTTGATGTGGATGCTATATCTGAAGGAACAGTACTAGTGGCTGACATTGCAGGATTGGGGGTTGATGTGGATGCTATATCTGAAGGAACATTACTAGTGGCTGACATTGCAGGAGTGGGGGTTGATGTTGATGCTATATCTGAAGGAACAGTACTAGTGGCTGACATTGCAGGAATGGGGGTTGATGTGGATGCTATATCTGAATGAACAGTACTCGTGGCTGACATTGCAGGAGTGGGTGTTGATGTGGATGCTATATCTGAATGAACAGTACTCGTGGCTGACATTGCAGGAGTGGGTGTTGATGTTGATGCTATATCTGAAGGAACAGTACTAGTGGCTGACATTGCAGGAGTGGGTGTTGATGTTGATGCTATATCTGAAGGAACAGTACTAGTGGCTGACATTGCAGGAGTGGGGGTTGATGTGGATGCTATATCTGAAGGAACAGTACTAGTGGCCAACATTGCAGGAGTGGGGGTTGATGGTTATGCTATATCTGAAGGAACAGTACTAGTGGCCAACATTGCAGGAGTGGGGGTTGATGGTTATGCTATATCTGAAGGAACAGTACTAGTGGCTGACATTGCAGGAATGGGGGTTGATGTGGATGCTATATCTGAATGAACAGTACTCGTGGCTGACATTGCAGGAGTGGGTGTTGATGTGGATGCTATATCTGAATGAACAGTACTCGTGGCTGACATTGCAGGAACAGTGTGGCCAACATTGATGTTGATGCTATATCTGAAGGAACAGTACTAGTGGCTGACATTTGCAGGAGTGGGGGTTGATGTTGATGCTATATCTGAAGGAACAGTACTCGTGGCTGACATTGCAGGAGTGGGGGTTGATGTTGATGCTATATCTGAAGGAACAGTACTAGTGGCTGACATTGCAGGAGTGCGGGTTGATGTGGATGCTATATCTGAAGGAACAGTACTCGTGGCTGACATTGCAGGAGTGGGGGTTGATGTTGATGCTATATCTGAAGGAACAGTACTAGTGGCTGACATTGCAGGAGTGGGGGTTGATGTGGATGCAATATCTGAAGGAACAGTACACGTGGCTGACATTGCAGGAGTGGGGGTTGATGTTGATGCTATATCTGAAGGAACAGTAGTAGTGGCTGACATTGCATGAGTGGGGGTTGATGTGGATGCTATATCTGAAGGAACAGTACTAGTGGCTGACATTGCAGGAGTGGGGGTTGATGTTGATGCTATATCTGAAGGAACAGTACTAGTGGCTGACATTGCAGGACTGGGGATTGATGTTGATGTTATATCTGAAGGAATGGTACTAGTGGCTGACATTTGCAGGACTGGGGTTGATGTTGATGCTATATCTGAAGGAACAGTACTAGTGGCTGACATTGCAGGAGTGGGGGTTGATGTGGATGCTATATCTGAAGGAACAGTACTAGTGGCCAACATTGCAGGGAGTGGGGGGTTGATGTTGATGCTATATCTGAAGGAACAGTACTAGTACATTGCTGATATTGCAGGAGTGGGGGGTTGATGTGGATGCTATATCTGAAGGAACAGTACTAGTGGCTGACATTGCAGGATTGGGGGTTGATGTGGATGCTATATCTGAAGGAACATTACTAGTGGCTGACATTGCAGGAGTGGGGTTGATGTTGATGCTATATCTGAAGGAACAGTACTAGTGGCTGACATTGCAGGAATGGGGGTTGATGTGGATGCTATATCTGAATGAACAGTACTCGTGGCTGACATTGCAGGAGTGGGGGTGTTGATGTGGATGCTATATCTGAATGAACAGTACTCGTGGCTGACATTGCAGGAGTGGGTGTTGATGTTGATGCTATATCTGAAGGAACAGTACTAGTGGCTGACATTGCAGGAGTGGGTGTTGATGTTGATGCTATATCTGAAGGAACAGTACTAGTGGCTGACATTGCAGGAGTGGGGGTTGATGTGGATGCTATATCTGAAGGAACAGTACTAGTGGCCAACATTGCAGGAGTGGGGTTGATGGTTATGCTATATCTGAAGGAACAGTACTAGTGGCCAACATTGCAGGAGTGGGGGTTGATGGTTATGCTATATCTGAAGGAACAGTACTAGTGGCTGACATTGCAGGAATGGGGGTTGATGTGGATGCTATATCTGAATGAACAGTACTCGTGGCTGACATTGCAGGAGTGGGTGTTGATGTGGATGCTATATCTGAATGAACAGTACTCGTGGCTGACATTGCAGGAGTGGGTGTTGATGTTGATGCTATATCTGAAGGAACAGTACTAGTGGCTGACATTGCAGGAGTGGGGGTTGATGTTGATGCTATATCTGAAGGAACAGTACTCGTGGCTGACATTGCAGGAGTGGGGGTTGATGTTGATGCTATATCTGAAGGAACAGTACTAGTGGCTGACATTGCAGGAGTGGGGGTTGATGTGGATGCTATATCTGAAGGAACAGTACTCGTGGCTGACATTGCAGGAGTGGGGGGTTGATGTTGATGCTATATCTGAAGGAACAGTACTAGTGGCTGACATTGCAGGAGTGGGGGTTGATGTGGATGCAATATCTGAAGGAACAGTACACGTGGCTGACATTGCAGGAGTGGGGGGTTGATGTTGATGCTATATCTGAAGGAACAGTAGTAGTGGCTGACATTGCATGAGTGGGGGTTGATGTGGATGCTATATCTGAAGGAACAGTACTAGTGGCTGACATTGCAGGAGTGGGGGTTGATGTTGATGCTATATCTGAAGGAACAGTACTAGTGGCTGACATTGCAGGACTGGGGGTTGATGTTGATGTTATATCTGAAGGAATAGTACTAGTGGCTGACATTGCAGGACTGGGGGTTGATGTTGATGCTATATCTGAAGGAACAGTACTAGTGGCTGACATTGCAGGAGTGGGGGTTGATGTGGATACTATATCTGAAGGAACAGTACTAGTGGCTGACATTGCAGGAGTGGGGGTTGATGTTGATGCTATATCTGAAGGAACAGTACAAGTGGCTGACATTGCAGGAGTGGGGGTTGATGTTGATGCTATATCTGAAGCAACAGTACTAGTGGCTGACATTGCATGATTGGGGGGTTGATGATGATGCTATATCTGAAAGAACAGTACTAGTGGCTGACATTGCAGGAATGGGGGTTGTTGTTGATGCTATATCTGAAGGAACAGTACTAGTGGCTGACATTGCAGGACTGGGGGTTGATGTTGATGCTATATCTGAAGGAACAGTACTAGTGGCTGACATTGCAGGAGTGGGGTTGATGTTGATGCTATATCTGAAGGAACAGTACTAGTGGCTGACATTGCAGGACTGGGGTTGATGTTGATGCTATATCTGAAGGAACAGTACTAGTGGCTGACATTGCAGGATTGGGGGTTGATGTTGATGCTATATCTGAAGGAACAGTACTAGTGGCTGACATTGCAGGAATGGGGGTTGACGTTGATGCTATATCTGAAGGAACATTACCAGTGGCTGACATTGCAGGACTGGGGGTTGATGTTGATGCTATATCTGAAGGAACAGTACTAGTGGCTGACATTGCAGGAGTGGGGGTTGATGTTGATGCTATATCTGAAGGAACAGTACTAGTGGCTGACATTGCAGGAGTGGGGGTTGATGTTGATGCTATATCTGAAGGAACAGTACTAGTGGCTGACATTGCAGGACTGGGGGTTGATGTTGATGCTATATCTGAAGGAACAGTACTAGTGGCTGACATTGCAGGATTGGGGGTTGATGTTGATGCTATATCTGAAGGAACAGTACTAGTGGCTGACATTGCAGGACTGGGGGTTGATGTTGATGCTATATCTGAAGGAACAGTACTAGTGGCTGACATTGCAGGACTGGGGGTTGATGTTGATGCTATATCTGAAGGAACAGTACTAGTGGCTGACATTGCAGGATTGGGGGTTGATGTTGATGCTATATCTGAAGCAACAGTACTAGTGGCTGTCATTGCAGGATTGGGGGTTGATGTTGATGCTATATCTGAAGGAACATTACCAGTGGCTGACATTGCAGGACTGGGGGTTGATGTTGATGCTATATCTGAAGGAACAGTACTAGTGGCTGACATTGCAGGAATGGGGGTTGACGTTGATGCTATATCTGAAGGAACATTACCAGTGGCTGACATTGCAGGAATGGGGGTTGATGTTGATGCTATATCTGAAGGAACAGTACTAGTGGCTGACATTGCAGGACTGGGGGTTGATGTTGATGCTATATCTGAAGGAACAGTACTAGTGGCTGACATTGCAGGAGTGGGGGGTTGATGTTGATGCTATATCTGAAGGAACAGTACTAGTGGCTGACATTGCAGGACTGGGGGTTGATGTTGATGCTATATCTGAAGGAACAGTACTAGTGGCTGACATTGCAGGATTGGGGGGTTGATGTTGATGCTATATCTGAAGGAACAGTACTAGTGGCTGACATTGCAGGAATGGGGGTTGACGTTGATGCTATATCTGAAGGAACATTACCAGTGGCTGACATTGCAGGACTGGGGTTGATGTTGATGCTATATCTGGGGTTGAAGCAACAGTACTAGTGGCTGACATTGCAGGATTGGGGGTTGATGTTGATGCTATATCTGAAGCAACAGTACTAGTGGCTGACATTGCAGGACTGGGGGTTGATGTTGATGCTATATCTGAAGGAACAGTACTAGTGGCTGACATTGCAGGACTGGGGGTTGATGTTGATGCTATATCTGAAGGAACAGTACTAGTGGCTGACATTGCAGGATTGGGGGTTGATGTTGATGCTATATCTGAAGGAACAGTACTAGTGGCTGACATTGCAGGAGTGGGGTTGATGTTGATGCTATATCTGAAGGAACAGTACTAGTGGCTGACATTGCAGGAGTGGGGGTCGATGTTGATGCTATATCTGAAGGAACAGTACTAGTGGCTGACATTGCAGGACTGGGTGTCGATGTTGATGCTATATCTGAAGGAACAGTACTAGTGGCTGACATTGCAGGAGTGGGGGTCGATGTTGATGCTATATCTGAAGGAACAGTACTAGTGGCTGACATTGCAAGAGTGGGTTTGATGATGATGCTATATCTGAAGGAACAGTACTAGTGGCTGACATTGCAGGAGTGGGGGTTGATGTGGATGCTATATCTGAAGGAACAGTACTAGTGGCTGACATTGCAGGAGTGCGGGTTGATGTTGATGCTATATCTGAAGGAACAGTACTAGTGGCTGACATTGCAGGAATGGGGGTTGATGTGGATGCTATATCTGAATGAACAGTACTCGTGGCTGACATTGCAGGAGTGGGTGTTGATGTTGATGCTATATCTGAAGGAACAGTACTAGTGGCTGACATTGCAGGAGTGGATATTGATGTGGATGCTATATCTGAAGGAACAGTACTAGTGGCTGACATTGCAGGATTGGGGGTTGATGTTGATGCTATATCTGAAGGAACAGTACTAGTGGCTGACATTGCAGGAGTGGGGGTTGATGTTGATGCTATATCTGAAGGAACAGTACTAGTGGCTGACATTGCAGGAGTGGGGGTTGATGTGGATGCTATATCTGACGGAACACTACTAGTGGCTGACATTGCAGGAGTGGCGGTTGATGTGGATGAAATATCTGAAGGAACAGTACTAGTGGCTGACATTGCTGGAGTGGGGGTTGATGTGGATGCTATATCTGAAGGAACAGTACTAGTGGCTGACATTGCAGGAGTGGCGGTTGATGTGGATGCTATATCTGAAGAAACAGTACTATTGGCTGACATTGCAGGAGTGGCGGTTGATGTGGATGCTATACCTGAAAGAAAGGTATAAGTCGCTGTCGTTACACCTGTATAAGAGACACGATGTTAATTTTGGAAGTTTTCCTATTTTATCCTTCTCTTCTTCTTCTGTGCGCCACTCAAAACATCACGTTTCATTTCTGCTAAAAAATTATTCACCTGGAAAATATATCTTAAATATTTAGTATTTAGTCCCACACCAGAATGTAGGTTTATATTATATGTGTGCTTACAACAAGACCTAAATATTTAAAAATTCTGTTTCCATAATGAACATGTCCTTCATTTGACTGTACGCACAATATTTATTCTTAATACTAAGTTCAAACTCTCTACTGTGTGCTGCTTCACAAAACTACCGGACAAGACCTAGATCTAGCTTAGTGGCATGGGTGGCACAGTTCTAGCCTCATTATGTATAGCTGGGCAAGACTACATTCAACACTTTTCTCAACTTGCACAATTAAAAATCTTATCCATTTATATATTCGAAAACTATCAATATCTGGTAATAAGAACAGCATTATAAATTCATAATCTTAAATAACCACTTCATGCTTACCGTACAAGTGTATTGAATCTCAGGTTGAATCACTAATAATCTATGCATAGCCCTATACCTGGGTTTATGTATCCAATAATCATGTCATTACTATTAATAGTACTACAGTAGGTTGAATGTTACTTTTGCTTTTTTCATATTTGCTTTAATATTAAATCAAAATCTGTATCTAGTAGCAATGGGAATGAGACGTTCCGGCGTAGCTCATTTGACGTGGCCGATTCGGCGTAGCCGATTCGACATAGGAATTTTTCAGCAGAGGACAATTAAGCGTCAGATTACTACTTCGTCGTTATAGTCAAAATTGCTCTCTCTCTCTCTCTTTCTCGTTTAGTAGTCAAATTAGTACTTCGTCCAATTTAAGAAAAAGAGTAATTGGAGGTATTTTTATATTATATTTCCTTCGGTGCAGCTTCAAATTTTTCAGTCGTCAAAGCCCTTTTGTTTCAAATGGAAGCAAATGTTTTATCAAAACGTGGAATAAACAAAGTGATACATGATGGCTACCTTTTTATTTTTACGCAACGAGCAAGAAGTAATTTCTAAGATTAAATAGTTTTACTAAGTTTTTAATTTTTTTTTAAATACAATATTTTTAATTTGAGTAAAAAAAAGATACAAAGGATCTGCGGTCCATATAACATCAGGACAATCTTCAAAAGCTGGACGACACTTCGCATATACCTCTCCCGAGTAAGACCCCCTCCATAAAGGAGAACATGACTAAAGACTGTGTATACGCTATCTCATGCAGCTGCGGAAAGAGATATAAAGGGGAGACAGGTCCCTCCCTTAAGGTAAGGCTTCAAGAACATCAAAAAGCTGTAACACGAGGGGAAATGGAAAAATCAGCCGTGGCTGACCGCATAAGGAGAGAAAAGGGAAATCACTGCCCTCTGTGGGATCAGGTTTAAATCATAGACAAAGAACATCATTGGAAAATTTGTAAACATAAGTAGCCAGCACATACGCTAGGCTACAAAAATCTCCTGAGCCGACTAAGCATAGAACTGAATACAATATGGGAACCAGTAATAAGGAGTGCCAGAGAAAAGCAATAATAACAACGAAAATTGCAATATGAGCTCCGGTAAAAAAATATGTAATGATAAAAGCAAAAAATTGCAATATGAGCACTGTTAAAAATGGTTGCTGAAGACATTAGATTTATAAGTCCCAGAAATTCATACACAGATGTCCTCAAGGACACATAGCACAGTGAATAAAGGCGTTAGTTAGATCCAGTGACAGGAACCAAAGAGTGTGAGTTCAATACTTAAGACAGGGAAATTAACAGAAGATAATTGATAACTGACATCCATTAGACATGGCACGTGGAACTAGAACAGTTTACCCCAGCGAGCGAAATAAAGAATTCACTTCGACATTCCAACCACCTGAAGAAGGCCGGAGCGTACAAGACCGAAACGTGATAAATAGGGCAACAAAGATGACGACCGAAGAATATAAATAGAGAAACAATTTAATAAATTATACAATATCTTCACGGATTAAGAGAAAAAAAAAGTAACGCAAAAATATTATAATTATGAGCATGAAATTGACAAAAAAGTGTCCTGCATTTGGAAACATTTGCCATAACTGTGGTAAAAGAATCATTTTCAGTCTTTTTAGGATTGTTTTTTTTTTGTAATAGATACCTACCAAAATACAGTGACTTCATAGAACCATTGATAGTGAGTTCAAATAGATTCATAGATAAAACTTAGCGTTTGAGGATTTAAAAAAGATGCTCCCATAAAAACCCATTGTAAAAACTTATCTCAAAAAGGAGGTTTCTTTAACTACGGATACGAGTGAGCAAGCTGTGTCAGCAATTTTATCGCAAGAAGGCCATCCAATAAAGTACCTTTCAAGAAGATTGACGGCAACACAAATAAATTCTTCAAATATTGAAACGGAGGCATTGGCCATTCTCTGGAGCACAGAGTTCGACAATTCTTATTAGAAAAGAAGTTCTTATTAAAGTCAGACCACAAACCTCTAGAGTTTATTTTTAACCCTATAAAAGTTACTCCTTCCAGGATTCTCAGATGAGCCATAAAATTATGATTTTGACATTGAGTACGTAAAAGGAAATACAATACCACACATCGAAGCGCTGTCAAGGTTACAAATTGATAAGGATGAAAAAGAAAAAAAAAATGGAAATTCAGGATGAAGAAATATTACATTGAGTTGAAACTGATTTATTATCTCTACAAAAACTGGTATTGGAAACTCTACTTAATTAAGAAAGTTTCAGAGTTATCTATACCTACTAATAAAAAAGAATTAGAATACTTTTTAGGATTGGTTAATTTTTATAATAGATAACTACCAAAATACAGTGACTTAATAGAACCATTTGCTGAAAAAGAATATTGAGTTCAAATGGGCTCAAAGACAAAGCTTAGCGTTGAAGGATTTAAAAGAGATACTCGCAGAAAAACCCACTGTAAAAATGTTTGATCCCAGAAAGAAGGTTAGGTTAATTACGGATACGAGTGAGCAAGCTGTGTCAGCAATTTTATTGCAAGAAGGCCATCCAATAGAGTACCTTTCAAGAAGATTGACGGCAGCAGAAATAAATTATTCAAATATTGAAAAAGAGTCACTAGCCATTGTCCGGAGCCCAGACAGAGCTCAACAATTCTTATTAGGCAATAAGTTTCTATTAAAGTCGGACCATAAATCTCTAGACTTTATTTTTAACCCTAGAAAGGCGTTACACCTGCCAGTATTCTAAGGTGGGCAATAGAATTATTTGCATATAATTTTGACATTGTGTACGTAAAAGGAAATAAAATACAAGATGTCGATGCGCTGTCAAGGTTATAATTTAAGGATGAAAAAGAAAAAAAATGGAAACACCGAATGAAGAAATCTTACATTGGGTTGAAACTGACATATTATCTCGACAAAGATTGGCATCGAAAAATTTACATGATCTGATATTAGATAAGATTGCTGAAAGAATAAGAAACAGGTGGAGTAATTCTTCCAAAACTGATTGACCTTATAAAGAAATAAGACATAAATTAACAATGAAAAACGGCGTTATAAGCAATGGATATGTGATAGTAACACCAGAAACATTAAGAAGAGATATTTTTGAAAGTGTACAAGATGATGTTCCTTGTGAGCTAACAGCTACACAAATGAGATTAAAATTGGAGGCATGGTGGCTGAAGTATTATCGCGACATGGGACTATTTCTAATTTGAGTAGACTCTTTCATTGGATAGTCTGAAATCCTCACTAGCTTTTAGACTTGTGCCACATCTAAGCTACGCTTAGAAAATCGCCCTATTACAGCTAGTAGATATAAAATATAAATGCAGATGTTATAATTGAATTGTTTACTTCTTTTAATTTTAAGTAATTACTTGATATTTTGAAGTAGTTTACTGCACAATTTACACATTAACAAATAGTTCAAAAGCAGAATAGAGCATTGCATGCAGTTCACTATATTAAGAGCAATCGTTTCATTTGTGTTCACGGGATGATTGTGCAAATCTGTCAATAATTGCGTCTTCATCCTAAACATCAAGCCATTCTTTTTCAATGGATAGCAACATGTACGATTCCAGAATTTTTTAACCTTGTCTTTATGATCTTTAGGTTTGAAAATGTTCTCTCACATTGGACTTGAGTAACTGATAATGTACAAATGATTTTATAAAGTTCTTAGTCCTTTTTATTACTAAAACGGTGTTCATATCTGGGTTCGTTTCTTTATCGCATTTTTATTTGATACTAGACTATCCGTGACCCTTTGGGTTCACTGACGGTTCAAGTTATAAAATATTAAAGTTGATTTCAACATTCCATTGAAATTAAAAATAATTTTATTATGATTCAGTTAAATATTTCAATTCATTCGTGTCATACTTGGTTTGGTTTAAAAGTTCATATTTGACGTTTCACTGATTGTTTACAGCAGTGGTTCTCAAATTGTGCGCTTGGGAAGATGTCTAAGTGAGCCCTGGCATTTCAGACAAATACATGTTCAGATATAAGAAATAAATATAGTTACTTTATTATATTTCGGTATCCATCTCGTTCATATTTATGTGAGTTAGGCTGTTCTGCTCTTACCACAATTAAGTGCAAAAAAGAGGAACTCTTCAATGTATTGAGGAGGAAATGAGAGTTTGCCTATCAAATATACGCCCAAACATTGAAGAAATCGCTGAGATTCATCAGGCTCATGCTTCTCATAATCACAAGTTATGTTTCATTTTATATTTTTGATGGCATTATGTCTTTTTAGCAATATTTGACTTCATTATAACATATTTTTCCTAAATTTGTATATAGTGCGCCTACAATTATTGGTAGGATTTCAAGTGCGCCCCGATTTCAAAAACTTTGAGAATCACTGGTTTACAGCATTTAATAGGAATAGAACTTCCGAGATGGACTTGAAAATTTGAATCAGATTAACTTAAAAATATGCAGAATGTTATAATTTATTTTTTATTTATTGTTTTTTTTTTTACTTTTAAGTAATTGGTTGATATTCTTAAATAGTTCACTGCACAGTTTACACATCAAGAGAGACAAATGAGGGTGCATCTACAACTATAATGCTATCATTTAATTTTCATAAATAATACATCATTTTTTTCAAAACATACATATGTAAAAGAAAGGTTAAAATTAAAAGTTTTGTGGAAGAAAAATGTGTATTTCTTAGTGATTACAGTGCATATGTAGTATACATGTTACTAGCAGTAGATACCAAAAGTAAATACAGAATGTTATAATTTAAGTTTTTTTTAATGTTTTTTTTTTTAATTTTAAGTAATTGGTTGATATTCGTTTACTGCACGATTTACACATCAACAGATAGTTTGAAAGCACAATAGAGCATTGCAAGCAGTCCACTATATTAAGAACAATTGTCTTTGTTCATTAGATGATTGTACCAATCTGGCAATAATTGATTCGTCATCCAAATCATCTAACAATTCCTTTTTAATGGATAGCTATATGTACGACAGACAGCGAATTTCTTCGTGGTCTTTAGCTTTAAAAATTTCCTCTCAAATTGGACTTGAGTAACTGAAATTGTGCAGATGACTTTAAAAAGTTCTCATTCCATTTTATTAGTAAAACGCTTGTCTGTCTGTCTATATCTCTCATATGAGGTATTATAATTCTTTACATTATTTTATTCGGATTGTTATCCTTATCTTCATCTTCATTGTCATATTCT
The DNA here is from genome assembly GCA_903632075.3 of Acanthosepion pharaonis. Taxonomy (NCBI): domain Eukaryota; kingdom Metazoa; phylum Mollusca; class Cephalopoda; order Sepiida; family Sepiidae; genus Acanthosepion; species Acanthosepion pharaonis. The sequence continues at coordinate 1,660,295 of CAHIKZ030003863.1, read as the reverse complement.
CAAAGCTTCGGCCGTTGTACGCTCTGGCCTTCTTCTTTTGGTTCACCACAGCTGTGGTCTGGTATTAAACTCACAATCTTTGGATCTATTTACTGGATCTAACCAACGTCTGTATCCTTAAGTTTTCGTATTTTCCGGTGATGTTCTCTGTCTATTATTTCATCCCACAGGGGGTGGTGATCTCCCTTTTCCCCCCATATCTGGTCAGCTACGCCTGATTTTTCTATTTCCCCTCGTGTTACTGCTTTACGATGTTCATGCATTCTTACCTTAAGGGGGCGGCCTGTTTCTCCTTTGTATTTCTTACCACAGCTGCACCGGATAGTGTACCCACAGTCCTTAGTCATGTTATCCTCTACGGGGGGTGTGGGTTTATTCGGAATAGGTGTTTGTGAAGAGTTGAACCACTTTTGAAGATTGTCCTGATGTTATATGGACCACAAATCCTTTGTATTTCCTCCGATAATCCCTTCACATAGGGTAGGCAGACTGAAGCTGTTTTCTTAGTGCTGTTATCCTCTTGTACCCTCCCTATCTCAGTTTATTGGAGCTGCTGCCATGTACCCATGTACCCATGTACCCAGAGTAGTTGTTACGTAGGGTACTGCTTATACTGACCATATATTGTTTGTATGTTTCTGTTTGCTCGATGTCGTAAGCAGCGGACGATCCCTTCCTTTATGGATGGTAAGAGTTAAAGTTGAAGTATTGTCTGGTGAATGTTGGTTTGCGGTATACGGATGTCATGAACCCCTGTTCTGTTCGAGATATTAGTACATCCAGGAAGGCGAGTTTTTTGTAGTTTTCTCGCTCCTTGTGAACTGTATCGGTGATCTTATTGAGTTCACATGGTCCAGTAGTAGCTAGACGTTCTCCTCTTGTGGCTAGAGTATGAAGAGGCCATCTACGTATCTTAGCCATAGGGTTGGCTTTAGTGGTGTGGATTCTAATGTCATTTCCTCAAAGTATACCATATATATAGGTTTACCATTGCTGGTGATAATGGCAAGCTCATTGCCAAGCCCTCATCCTGTCGATATATGTTCACATTCCGAAGAATGTTGTTTGCATACAGAAAGTCAGCATCTCCATCAGGTTATCTATTGGTATACTGGTCCGTTCTCTTAGAGAGAAATCCGAAACCAGTCTGTCCCTCACTACCGAGAGTACCTCCTCCGTGGGTACCTTGGTGAACAAACTCACCACCTCCAGGCTCACCATCTGGTTGGATTGGATAGGAGCATCTTTGATTATTTTCACGAAGTTGGCAGAGTTCAGGACATATAATGGTGAATTTCTGATTAATGGGTCAATTATATCTACTAGGAAATGACTTAGAGGATGGAACACAGAGCCTTGGCAGCTAACAATCGGCCTGATCGGAATGCCGTCTTTGTGAATATTTGGGAGATCATAAATGTGAGGTAGCTTAGTGTAACGCTCTGACAACTGCCTGTATGTCTTAGGAGCGAAATGATCCTTGTTCCTGATTAGGATCTGTGACAGTTTGCGTTCTGTTTTCATTTTGGATCTTTCTTTACGTTACTGTAGCTACAATTCGCAATGAGGTCTTCCAGTATATTCTGATTTGTCCATCACTACAGTTGCATTGCTTTTGTCAGCTGGTAGTAGTATGATGCTTTCATTCCTCAGTAGGGTTCTGATAGCCAGCCTCTCCAATTTCATGATGTTTGATTTGGGTGGCTTAGCTTTCTCCAGTGTGTGTCTCACTTTCCATCTTATTTCATCCGCTTGAGTCTGGGGGAATTTCAAAGCTATTTCCTCAATTCGAGCAATGATATCCAAGTATGGTATCTGCCTGTTGAAGAAGGCCTCGAGCCTCTGGGAGATGTCAGATTGTAGTTTCTGTTTTATCCAACGATTGTAGTGGATTCTCTCTCGGACAAGGGTGTGTCCCGCTTTCTCTGCGATCAAAGAAGCTCTCCTTGAATTGACGGGGAGTCTTGGTGCCAAGCCTGAAAGAATGAGTCGTAGGTCTCTACATATGTAGGAATTTCAACAGAATTACCGACGAAGAAGACCAAAAGAGGATCCATAATGACCTGGATAAATCCCCCAGACATGAATTCGATGCTGTCAAGGCCCGCCAAGTACAAAAATTAAGTAGATTGAAAGATCAGAAGGTCCATCACCAACCAGTAAAGGCAGTGGTAAACATCAGTCAACATAAGCTGAGTACCTCTGAGAAGTCATTTCTAAACAAGAGTCTCAACTTCGCCACAACTGTCAGTCGACAACAGACGAGAAAAAGAAAGAGCAAACAATCATTCACATGCCCTAAACGAAGAATAAAACATCTTTGAATATAATTTAATAACAACAATGGTTACAATTAAGTGAATGAGAAAAGGCGTTCTCAGAAGTGTGGAAGAGAGTTTTTAAAGAGTCTAGGGAAATAAAGTAAGAGTAAACAAATATCCGTGTATTCAAGGATGTGTGAGTATGTTTGTATTATATCTCTGAAGATATGCGTATATGCTTTTGGATAGTTGTAACCCAGGAAGTTTTTTCAGCCGTCGATGTAGTCGGGTATTCTGACAAGTATTTTATCTCGCTTGGGTCGATCCCTCTACATGTCGTGAGAGCCAGAATGAGAAACTTTCTTTGACATGGTTTAAATGATGCACCATATGCGCTCCTGCATCTGTTCGATCTGGGTACTCTTGTTTATGCTCTCGTGTATACATGTTGTGAGTTTTGTGGTGTGTGCTCCTGTGTGTGCTTGCTGCGAGTCCCCCATATGGCTTTTGGTCCGTTCTTACACAGGCCGATGATAGGCTCCAAATGAAAACTAAAATTCAATATTTTTGCCGTGTTCTCATTCGTTGAGAAAAGTCATGTGGTGGTACTTACTACGATGTCCGCGTAGCGGTGACACCAAATTCGGTTTTATGCGTCTAATTTTTAGACTTAATGAAATTGTAGTTGTAGGGGTAATTAGAAAATCTACTTTTATTTATTTATTTGTTTTGGTCTATTTTGAAAGTCCCATCAAATGGTAAGCTGTAAAATCAATAAATCGATACTGTGCTGCATATATGCAAATTAGCATTACATATATATGATTTTGCATCTTCAATTTAATGCTGATGCATTTCAAGGATTTTGTTCAACTCATAAATTGCAGGGTACTCTAATATCGTGATATGGTCACGTGATATCGTGTACACACAAACACATATATAATAAATCCCTAACGAAATCAATAATATCTATGTGATTAGAGAACAAAAGATTAAGGAGGATTATAACATTCTACCAAGTCATAAACTGAAAGATTATTTTCTTATGGGATTAGGAAATTCAACAATGGCCACATGTTACTATAACTGCCCTCTCGACAGAGCATCGAATATGGCGACTGCATCACATAGCAATGGGAAAGAGGTAAGATATTCCCGCAAAAAATACAATCCACAAAAAATAAAAAAAAAAATAAATAAATAAAATAAATAAAAAAAATAAAATGATCCGGTTCGCCCCTTAGACTAAAAAAGCTAGACATATATTCGCTTTACACGCGTTTTTTAATCATTTCAACACAAGCAAGGCAATAATGCTACTAAGACGCAAAGGTTTACTGTGTTTGAGAGAACACGAGAAAAAGAAAAAAAAAACATTATTAAGGAGAGAGAGCAAAAATAGAAAAGGAATTAAGAAGACGAACAATAAGGATTAACATTGCATTTAAATGTTTGAAGATCAAGTTGACCGGAAAGCAAGAGTTCGAAAGAGAGTTCCATAAGCGAGAAGTACAAGAGAAGAAACTGTTAACATAGAACGTACGGTTACATTTAGCAATTTCAACTGTAAAAGTATGAGACCTAAATGCCAGTCTAGTACCGCGTTTAGATTTGTAAAATCGAGCTACCAAAGAGGAAAGCTCATCAGAATAATTAACATAAAAATATTTATAGAAAAAACACAGCGAAGCTACATTACGGTAGTAGGAAAATGAATGAAGCCGAGATGTCAGGTCAGGACCGATAATTCTGCTGATTCTTTTTTTGTTTTTTGGATTTTATCAAGAATAGAAAAACCACCAAACCAGATGTGGCAGCAATAGTGAATGCATGAACAAATAGTAGACTTATGAATGTGTAAGAGAAATTCTGCCGATAAAGTTGTCTGACACAGTAAACCAACTTTCCTAGCAGAAGATCTAGAAATTGATTCAAACAATCTTTCCATTTCATGTCAGTGGAAAACGTTAGTTAGAGAAGGCGCAGTGAGTCACTATCCTGCTGCTTAGCATCAGCTAAGTTAATGTAAGACAGAAACAGTTCTCTAAGACGATTAAGAGATCAGTTTCCTTTTGGAAGCGTAAATTCTCACTTTTAATCATCTCCAAAAAGCAAGCATGGCTCCAGTTCACACATTGCTCAAGCGGGTAATATGCGTCAGATGTGTAAACAGGCTCTATGCCAGCCATTGAGAGTGTGTAAAGCAGATTTTTGCCGGCCATTCTGAGTGAAGTTATAAAAGGTATCCCATTTGTTGGCTATTGTGATGTGTGTGTAGTGGGGGGGGGACGCTTCCTTACTTCGCTTGATTCAACAGCAGCAGCAGCAGCGGAAATAATCAGCAAAATTTCATCTTTCACTTTCAGAGGTCTCTACCTTCATGCCCTAATCGAAGGGCTACGCACAACCCTTGCTGCAGAAGACAATGCCTGTCCTAGCAGTCTCACTCTCGGATTTCTCCTTACTCCCGTGGGAAGTAGCGGAGAAATCTCTCTGAACAATAACAGCTACTATACTCAAGAACTGGAAAAATCCCTATTTTTTACTCACAGAATAATACTATTTTGCATTCTCTTTTCAGCCAGAAATAAAAGCCGGTGAACAGTTATTTTCAAGCTTTGGTCTTTTTGTTCATTCCACTCACACTGATGAGCACAAACATACATGTAAGCGGGAAAATCCCACAAAAATGTGTAAGGCGGATCTATACTTATCTATGTCAGCCTATGTACTAATTTTATCTCAAAACTTCTATTCAAAGTTAAAAAAAAAAACAACAAAAGTTGATAATTCGCTAAATTAACCAACCAAAACTAATCAACTAATCGCTTTTTTGTCCATCTCTCTGTCAGCACATAACGGAAAATACGTTAGATCTATAGCCGTCAAAACCCCGTGGTTATTACGGGATTCGAGGAATATTTTTATACAATATTAGTTTTTTTTTAAGCATTTCACCCCAAGCAATGCGGGATGCCACTAGTACGGAAGGGGTTACAGAGTGGGAGCGAGAGTAAAGAGACGTGATGGAGGAAAGGTCAGGGCATCTGGAGATGTCGATTGACATTACATTAGAACAGTTGGAGATTATAGCCATCAGGGAAACAAGTAATAGGAAGGGAATTCCACAGACGGGAGGTGCGTGACATGAAGCTATTGGGGGGGGGCAGAAGAGACGGCTACATTTAACCGTCTCGACAGTGAAAGGGTGGAACCGTGATGCCAGCCTAGTAGCACGCATAAATTCATGCAGTCTGGGAACTAGCGAAAGTAGCTCGTCGGAGCAGTTACTGTGAAAATATTTGTAGTTTGTGGAAATCATTTTATTTTTATTTTTTGGCTTGGAACTCAATTTAAAATTTAAGTTTAATAAACCTTGATTTATGTCTGCTAATGAAACCTAAACTTTTTTTTTGTCATCGAGCTGAAAATTTTAAAGAAATCAAAGTTATAATCACTTTTCCATGACATTTCGATCACCGGAAAGCCAGACTTTCGTAATTTGGGTCGCTGCGTTTACACTTGTAGTACGTGCAACGACCACCAGGGAACCATACACGATATCATCTCCACGTCGTTTGTTTATATAAAGCATAACGTTTATGCCTGTGTTTGTTGTTGCAATAAAAAGTGGGACAGATAAAATTATGATAACAATATGGCTACTTGAAATATTTTATGTAATCCTCCCAGATAGGATCAGATTAAATATGATCCTAGAATTAAAGATGATGATGAATATCTCTTATTGGGGCCAAAGATATGATTTACGTCATCAGCATACACAAAGTTAAAATCCCGTCTTACTTTTTAGTTGAATAAATACAAAAGTTTAAATTCAGTATCCAAAATCAACTTGGATACAATAGAGGAAAATTCATCAAAAACAATAGCCATGAAGATATTTATAGAAAAAATAAGGCGAAGCTACGTTACAGGAAAGTAATATTAAATAATACAAAATGCGACACAAGACCAAAAAATGGGGTAGGGGAAGACTGATCTTCAATCTGTATTATCTTAATCTTAGCTAGCCAAGATTACAGACCAAAATATGCCACATATTCCTTACACTAAAACAACACATTCTTACTTACTATTCTTACTACAGTCACTATAATACCACAAGTCTCTATGTAGTCCAAACTAGTTCTCATATGTATAATCTGTCTGTGTGAGTGGGGAATAAAAACAAAACATTTAAAAATGAAACTCCATAGAACAGTATCAAGAAATCAAAAGAAAATAGTTGAATTCGTCAATTACAGCAATAAAAACAATATCTCCACACGTGACAGTAAATGACGTAATTTCTGTGAACAGTATGGAAATAGCGTTCTCTACATTCTTCTAGTTGCTAAGGACATTTTGTTTTTGTTATTAATAGTTACTTTGTTTAAATAAATTCATTTTGTTTTTGCCCCGAGAAAGTCCACATCGGACGAAACGCGTCGGCGACTATTACAGTTTTTCCATTGTCTTATATATATATATATATATATATATATATATATATATATATATATATATATATATATATATATATGATATGACAATATATAATTTTGTATAATTTTATATGTCAACAAACAGTATTTAAGAAAGTAATATGACAAATTGTAAAAAAATTTTTGTGGCTCGTTTCGCCCAGTTCGATGAAATCCTAACGGATGAAACGCGCCACAAAAAGTTTTTTACAATTTGTCATACTATTATATATATATATATATATATATATATACAAATAAGTTTACGAATTCCTCGTAGTAAGACAGTATATGTATGGAGGGGAAATATACGCACGCATATATACACGCATGCTGACAGAAACGCACCAAAATGGAAACAGATCCAAGAGCACATAGGGGTCAGTAAAACATTAAAAGATAAAAAATGCCGATAACTAATTTATCATATCGCTGGACCAACCTTAATTGTTTTATGACCCTTCGCGCTGAACTTTTCATTGCCAATTCAAGAAAGAAATTCGGATTACCAACACACAAACAGAGAATGTCTCATATCGAGAATATTTAACATTGAACATATGGAAAAATTAATTATTTTTAATAGCATGTGGAAATCTCCACTTTTACCTGAAGACGGTCGCGAGACCAGAAACACGTGTCGTAAAATTATGTAAAACAAAGCATAATATTTTTTCTAAATAAATCCATATTACAACCAAAACCGTTTGCGGCACCTCTCTTCTCTTCTTTTTATTAAACATACTTTTCTCTCGTTGGAACCACTACAACATATGTCTTTTATATATATATATATATAAAGAGAGAGATAGATAGATAGATAGATGGGTAGATTTCTCTCTCTTCTCTCTCTCTCTCTCTATATATATATATATATATATATATGTATGTATGTATGTATGTATGTGTGTGTGTATAAGTTAGCATCAAGTATAGATCAACTATGGATCAGAATCCGACTGAATGGCAAGATAAACAAATAGGAAATATTTTTCAATCTAACATGTTTCATTTTATTAAATCTTCGTCAGAGACTGAGATATG
>CAHIKZ030003863.1:1422500-1650000 GCA_903632075.3 Acanthosepion pharaonis | reverse complement strand
TTCTTTATATCTGAACGATTTAGGCTATACATTTAGAGATTCTCAAGGATTAAATATTTTAACTGTTAAATATCTTGACCATGTTTTGAAAAATGAAAACATGTTATAAAACATACAACAAACTATTTCTTATTTAACAGTTAATTTTAATAATTATATTAAGGTTTTTGGCTCTCGATTTTTAAACATGAGAACTCTAATGTAGCGAAGGAATCATATTTTTTTTTAAATAATTATAATTTAAGCTGGATGCCATATATATATCATATTAGATGGCATATATATATATATATATATATATATATATATATATATGGCATCCAGCTTAAATTATCAGGAATCAAGATTAAGAATCATATTTTTTTTTAAATAATTATAATTTAAGCTGGGTGCCATATATATATATATATATATATATATATATATATATATATATATATATATATATGCTATCCAGCTTAAATTATAATTATTAAAAAAAAAGATTATATTTAAGCTGGATGCCATATATATATATATATATATATATATATATATATATATATGGCATCCAGCTTAAATTATAATTATTTTAAAAAATATGATGCTATATATATATATATATATATATATGGCATCCATCGGATGGATCTGAGCCCAGAGTGTTATGTCTCAGATGTTTATGACGGCGCAGCATCTATTATGGCTATACAAGTCCACACAGGAGTGTTAGTGTCGATTACAACGGATGCATGTGAAGACGCTCCCCCCTCCGTGTGTTTTTTGCTTTCTTTTGAGCACGCATCACCCGGCAGCAAGTCTCTTGTTTCTTCTCTCCTCATTCCAGCTCTCAGTGGCTACGCCGTCCCAACTCTCGCTGTCCATGTCCATCGCCGTCATCTCACTCTTATAGACGTCCTAGAAGTGAAGATGAGGTCGCTCTCATGCCCCCTTGTAGGTGACCATTTCCCCATACAGAAGGACCTTTGGGATCCCCTCTTCGTTAGTAGACAGTTGCAGTAGTTGCCAGAAAAAAAGATGAACATAACATCGAACTGTCTTAGGGACTCCGGTTACGGATTTGTTGTCAGGGTTTACTCCTGAAGCCTTTCTTATGACGTATATATGACTCAAATAAAAGTATTGGCAGCCAATGTTTTGGACCACATCTAAAAAAAAAAAGAAAAGAAAATTTACTGATTTATTTTGAAAATTAATGGTCGTAATCATTTTAGTGACTCATTTCTTATTACAAATGTATTTTTCTACTTGGTTCTTAGTTTCAGCTAAACGTGGTTGCGCAGAAACCCCAGTGTTAAGCTCTCTCGTACATTGTGCATCTTAAGATATAATATCCACTTCTCTGTTTGATTCTACGTCTATGATACATTCAGTTGGTGTGGCTGTCGCTTCAAGTTTAATTCGTTTGACGAAACAAAAAGTGATATCGAACTTTATATGTTGTGATGTGGGGGGGGGTGCGCTGGCAAGACACAACACTTAACTCGACAGAATCAGTCGTGATAGTAATATTCAATATTCAACTAGACAAATCGCTGTAATAGTATTTTCTTCTTTCTAGACAATTACCCAGGACTACTTATCATGAATGGATTGATCCATTTATGGTAGTCAGGAGGGTAACCGGCTTTTACCACAATATCTCCCCTTTTGAGACTCACTTCCTATGTTTTTGGGGTTAAGATCCAACATTTCTGTAGGCTGAATCTCATCTTCGTTGTCAACTGATGTGTTGTGGGGGGGTCTGGCATGACACAACATTTAACTCAACAAAATCAGTCATGATAGTAGTATTCAGTACTCAAGTCACTGCAATAGTATTATTTTCTTTTACTTCTAGGCAATTACCCAGGACTACTTATCATGAATGAATCCGTCCATTCATGTTAGTAAGGTGGTTAACCGGCTCTTACCACAACACTATATAAATTAGATCATCAGATTTTTTTAAAAATTGAGATATTTCAGTAGGTATAGCAAGGTGTCCCCCAAATAGCCGAAATTATTCAAAAGTTTCTTGTAAGATTTCGCAAATTAAAACTCTTGTTTCCAAAATTACTCTCCTCTTTACGCACTTGTCCCAATTATTTTTTTCTAGTCGCTGGAAATATTTATGCAAATCTTCAGTGCAGATTTTGTTCTAAGCTTTCAACAGTTTATTTCATTTTTCTCACATTTTCAACATCAGCAAAAATATTTTCGTTTCACTTCGTTCATGTTTCATTCAAGGGAATAAAAACAGCCGGATGAATAGGGTCAGGGGGTATCGGGGGGTGATCACTATGTTGTGTTGGCTGAAAGCTGTTGAACGCTGAAGGCAAAAGAGGCACGAATTTTACGAAATACTTTCAAATATTCTGTTAAAAATTCGCTGGAATTAATTCAAAGACTCCCACCAGTATCCACCCACCACTGCAATAATGAAAATATTAACTTCTCAATATGGCTTTCAGTCAACTATTGATTAGTATGTAACTTAAGATAATTTACCAAGCAACCAACAATTCTATCTCTCTCTATCTATCTATATCTGTCATATCCTTTAAGGACGTGAGTGGTCATGGATCTCCACAGCTTCCCGTCTTTTGTTACTCTCAACAATATTTTTCAAAATCAATCATTGACGTTTATTACTTCATCCATTTGCTCAAATTTGTCCACTATATTACTCACTTTTCATTTCTGCGTCTCTTGCATTCGAGCTGTCTTGTGAGTATTACATTCTCCAAGCTCTCTTTCTTGATTATGCGTCCACAAAATTACAGCTCTTTCTGATTTTTAGGAACAATATGCATGTAGATTCTATTCTTAAAACTTCCTCATTTGTCACATACAGTGTCCGTGGTATTCTTAACATTCGTCAGTAGAATCACATCGCCGTCACTTCAGACTTTGGCTTCATTTGTGACGAAATTATTCAGAATCCACTACATAGTTATTCCATCTTTGCAGTACATTTTCTTTTTCCATAATGATCTTTCCCTGTTTAATTTTATACATTTGGCCGATGTGCACGTTTTCTGTCCTACAATTTGATCTCTTGATGCATACATATTGCGTTTGTGTTCTTCGGATTTTCGATATCTGTACACTTTCCAATTAACCACTGCTGTTTGCCTGCTTGCTGTTGGTTTATTTTATTTTTGTAAGCTTAAACCAAGAACTGGTTTGAAAGAACTTAATCCATTAACGCACTCTCAAAAATGTGTTATGTTTCGTCTACGATAGATAATATTAGATAGATAGATAGATAGATAGATAAAGAGGAAAGTGAGATAAATATGAACAGATTGAGAAAGATAAGAACAGACTGAGATAGATAGATAGATAGATAGATAGATAGATAGATAGATAGTGCATAGTTGATACATTTATGTTCTGCAGCTTTTGATCTCTGTACAATTTCCAATTAACTAAATCTCTTCTGCATATTTGCTGCTGGTCTATTTTACTTAACGTAATCTTAAACCAAAACTGGTTTGAATTTAGCACATTAATATCCTCTCAAAAATATGTTAATATTTATTTTTTTTATTAGATAATATTAGATAGATAGATCAAGGTTATATATATATATATATATATATATATATATATATATATATATATATATATATATATATATATATATAAAATCCAGAAAAGAGGTTATAGTAGTCCGAACGAGAGAAAAGTGTGTATATTAAAAAGAAAAGAGAAACCGCAAACGTTTTTGGTTGTAATGTGGATTTTTAAAAAAAAAAGAAAGAATGCTTTATTTGTTTGTATGTGTATGTATGTTATTACCGGAAACATCTCAAATAAGTTACGGTTGAAAATGGATATTAAACATCTTTCTCTCACTATAAACCTCACTTTATTTAACAATGGGAATGGAGTGTTAATTTTTTTAGAAAATAGAATGACACACACTCGAATTCCAGCCGGGCACAACACGCGAAGGCTTGGAGTAAATTCTCCTACTAATATTCCAAAAAATAAAAATAAAATAAAATACACATTGAAAGCATGAAGAGAAACTAAGAAAACCTAAAATAAAACTCGCTAGAAAATGGCTGAAGAAGTGTCCGGAAACGTTTATGACAATCGACATTATGGAATATTTTGTACTCCGTTATCTCTTATTTCCTATAAAATATATATTAATAAATATACATATTATTAACACAGCATATGAAGATTGCGTTGTTCATTTAACTCGAATCGTGCTACCAGTGAGGTATAATATATATATATATATATATATTGCTTAATAGCTTTATTATATAGCATTGAGCACTTTTTTCTTACACCAAAGTATATATATATATATATATATATATATATATATATATATATTTGTATTTGAGCACTTACATGTAAATTTATATTTATTCATTTGAGTATATATATATATATATATATATATATATATATCAATGGCGTAGCTAAGGGGAGGGGGCGGGCGGCGGACCGCCCCGGGTGTCAGCACAGGAGGGGTGACACAATGTCACCCCCAACAAAATTTTTCAACCAGGCTAAGGTGCCCAAAATAGTCTGAAAATAGTGGTGAAGACAGGGTTTGGCAGGCGGGCATATGACCCCCCAGAAATAATTTATGACCCCCCAGTTTTGTACCCCCGTCAGAAATTTTCTAATAAATTGTCAGGAAATATGTGAGTAGGAAAAATAGCAATGTTTTCAGCTTTCATGTGTTTCAGTTGCTACAATCTTGGTTACTAACAAGAGACATTGTTGTAACATTTTATCGGATGATATGGTGTTTTAACTCCGCATCATTAATAACAACAAAGCGAAATACGAAGCCAAAAGTGCAACAATTTCAGTCATGCCTGTGTATCAAGTCGCTGAGATACAAATTTCCATTGAGTGAGCGATATACTTTTGAATATATCTACTAGTGTTGGGACGATTAATCGGAATCGAGAATCGGAATCGAGAATCGGAAAAATCGAAACTTTTGGGGGTATCAGAAAAATTTGTGCCTATTTTCCGATTCCAAAAACGATTCTTTTAAATTTTTAACTTAATTTTCCATTATTGGTACTAATGACAAATATTTATTGTTTTTAAATTATCACTAAAACTAAAATCATAATAACATCAAAATACGATGTAAATTTATTTTACTTGTATAAAGAAAAACAGAAAAATAAACTTTGCATAAATTCTCTAGGTAACCTTTAAAAGAATGCAGTTGATTTACAATGTTCCGAAAAATGCTTAAAAATTAAATAGAACAATTTTTGTCAAGAAAAATACTTTCAAACATCATTGATAATTAAATGGTACCCAGAAAATGATGCAACGGAAAATTGGACACCGGAAAATTAGCAACAGAAAATTATATCAACCATGAGCCAGTCGAGACTGTCGGATCTGGCTGTGCTGTCCATTGAAAACGAGCTTACAAGACAAACAGATTTTGACGATGCCATTGACCAGTTTGCCACAATGAAAACAAGAAAACATTTATTCTAAGACCATAGTATCGAATGTCATTCTTTTGTGTATTGCCGTTTTTTGTATTTAGTTGTTCTGAAAGTGAACAGTTGCATTTTAAAAATCTTTTGATTTGAACTGATTATTTTGTGGCATTGGATTTTGTCTTGGATCATACACGTAAACAGTAACGTATCGGTCAGTAGAGTAAAGTAGAGGTAGAGCGTTTATGAAAATTTAGCTACAGCTAACCATTCAGCATAGGGTGAATCGGGGTCATTGGGGTGACATTTGAGCGGACCGCCCCGGGTGACGTTTACTCTAGCTACGCCACTGATATATATATATATATATATATATATATATATATATATATACATATATATATATATATTTATATATAAAATCGCATCTTTCATTCAAAACGGCCGACAAGGAAGATTCAATTAATCTTTTATTGAATTTTTTCCAGCAACTTAACATTTTCCGTTTTTTTTTTATAGGAATTGTCAATAGTTGTAATTGTTCCGAATGTTTTCGGCTATTTCTCTAGCCATTATCAAGGATGTATTTTGGATGGTGAAATTCTGTGTGTAGCTGTTATATAGTAATTTTACAGTGTGGAGCTCGAGCGGTATGTGTGTTTCATTATGATCGTGGTTGGTAATAAAAGGAAGTGAATAAACACTAAGGACGTGATTTAAACAGTAGTTTACACCAAATAAGACGCTAAAATGGTGGAAAGGCATTAATAGTGTTCACGCCTATATGTCCAAGGTTATGCTCACAATTCAGCCCCTGTTATCACACCATAGGCGGAGTAAAATTTAATCAGTTTAATTAATAGCAAAAGTTTAATAAGTTTAATCAAATAAATAGCAAATTTAAAGCGAACAAACTTGACAAAATATTAATTTAAAGCAATTCCTTATGCATGGTTAATATTCTTGCCAAATTTGGAGCGAAGTAAAGTTTAATCAGTTTAATTAAATAGCAGATGTTTAATCAGTCTAATCAAATAATTTGCAAATTTAAAGCGTATTAACTTGCTACAAAATTAGTTTGAAACATTCCTTCAAGCATAAGTAATGTTCGTTCAAAATTTACAGTGAATCGGTTTCAAACTGAGAAAGTTAATGACAAAAAAAGGTAATTTTATGCAAAATGACCTTAAAAAATTGATCAAAACAATTGTTGTATCATAAATAACGATCGTGTCAAATTTTGAAAAAAAAAATGGCTTGAGTTATGGCGAGAAAATGCTTTTCTAAACAGTATTTCGCGGTTTTTCATTATACGTAAGGCTCCAGAAAATATAAAATTGGTCTTGACTTCTCTTGAAGACTAAGCTATCTCATATTAGATGCTCTACATTTTCCCTCAACTGGGCAAAGGTTGCTATTTCTACAATTACAAGGGTTTTTTTATTAGATTTCTTGTTGACACCATTGAATTTGTTAAGGACATACTTGTTGTGGGAGTCAATTACTCTAAACATGTTGTAAGTACACGAATAACTTATTTTAATGCTTTCCTATTGAAGATCTTACCTAGAGAGATGTAATTCTGAAAATGTTTGTTTATAAGCTTCAGGAAAATCTGTCCAACATTAATTCGAGATAATCTACAGAAGGGGCGGTGAGCCAAATATTTTTTTCTATTTTTGTGTGAATGACTACCCCTAACTTCAAGTGAAGTTAAGAGTAGTAATCCACATGAAAATGTAAAGCATCTAATATTTAAATTGTAAACTTAATATTTGAAAACTTATTAATATTACATTGAGATAATGAGCTTGATTTAAATGAAATTAATATATTAATAATTTACATAAATTTTTATACTGTAACTTTTACTATATAGATAAAGATACTAATTTTAAGCTCCTCTCTAAAATGTTTCATAGCCTTTTTTGTTCATTTTTCTTCCTTGCACAGATGTTGATAGGTTACATTTATGTCAGTGTCTATTTTATCTGTACCCGATACCACCACAACCACTTTAGGTCCCTTAACCCTCTATATCTATATAACTCCCTCCCTCTATTATAGGCCAATTCTTACTCCCCCTCCTTTTATTCTTTTCTTTTGTTCCTTTTTCCTTCTTTCATTCCTTTGACTTCCAAGTTTCCTGTGAATTATTCATTTTAGTAAATGTATTTGCATTCATAAGTTCAGGGAAAACTATGCATACTGATAGAAAATGAGTTCAGTAGATATACAAAAATAGAAAGGGCTATAAGACAAGGATGTGTCTTCTCACCGGACTTATTCAGCCGATACAACGAAGCGATTCTGAGAGAATTAGAACTCCTACCAGGATTCATTATTGGCGGCCACAATCTTAACAACATAAGATATGCAGATGAGACAGTTTTGAAAGGAGACACTGAAAGAAAACTCCAAAAATATTAAGAAACAGAAAATTCGTTAGAAACAAAGAAGAGACAACTGAGACTACTGAGCTGTTACATAATATCAGTCCTCTTAGATGGCAAAAAAAAAAAATGGCTGTAAAAATGGCGGTAAAAATTTCATTGCTAATCCTGCATTACTTTTTAAGTAATGCACATATTTATGTCTTTGTTGTTTCCGTTCCTTATATTATGGCCGCTACTGTATGTTTCGGCTTTTCATAACTTATAATGGGTTGATAAACCGTAAAAATCAAATCTCTCAATCAATTTTAATTTTCAATGCACGAAATATAGATTGAGAGTCAAAACTTTCTAAAACAAATTTTAGAAAAAAAAAACCCCAAAACTATTTAGTTATTTCTAGTTCTGTCGACAAAAACATACGATCGTAATTATTTTGCTCCCTACTGACAGAATTTACTGTGTAACAATGCTGACACAATGACTAGATTTTACAAGTATGTTAAATTTACAATCAATAGTCGATCGATATAGAATTAAAAAAAAAAAATGAAAGATGAAAGAATTGAATAACTTCAATTTTACAAGTAAATTAAACTACCCTTGTCCATAGAAAATAATGTTTTTCTATAATTTTGAAGTAAGACTAGAAGAAAGTTAAAGTTTTACAAAACCCAGAAATGAAACATGAGACCTGGGATTTAGGTAAACAAAGATATGGCCAGTTTGACATAAAATGGATTGTCCTGGGATTCTATCTGTTCCGACAGAAAACACATGGCTTTAAATGCACTTAGCTCGCCAAAGACGTGGGAGAGTAAAACAACTTTGACGGGTGATTAATGACGGGTCCATATCAGTGTTTTATCTGAATGTATGGAAGCATATTGCGAAGAAAAAAGTTAATAGCTCTTTAAATTATCGAGAATCATATGTTTTTTTGTGGGGGGGTTGATAATCTAACGTATACCAGATTATTAATAAATATCTATGCAGATGATACAGTGTATAGTTGTTCGTCTAAAATCTAGATCAAGAATTCTCAACGTGGGACATATGTCCCCCTTGGGGACCATGAGATATGTTCAAGGGCCACAAGGCCAAGTTTGAAAAATGGAGGTGGGACACAAGGAAACACAGAAAATTTAAGACCCTCAAAATATATATATGGAGTATTTTGTAATTGATAATTATTATTTAAAATAAAATATTAAATTTTTTATTAAGTTAAGTATTAAATTGATCTAAGCCATTTTGTTAGCATAAATATTTATTTATTGTTATTTTTTCATCTGATCTATGCAAAATGTCCGTTTTAATATTCAATTTCTTAAAATTTAAAAACTCATAATTTAAAGTTTAAGTTAAGGTATGTTTTTGCCAACTTGTCTTTCAATTTTGTAAATCTAAATGTCCTGAACAAAGTGCTCCGAGGAAAAGACTCCACCCTGTTTTCCTGCAAGGAGGCAATTAACTCATTTAACGGGAAACTAAAGCTGTTCTAGTTGAACCTTGGGAGACGTGAGTTTGTACAGTTTCCTTCCTAAGTAAATATATCCACCGAGCTACTTGATGACAAACTAGCAGTATATGTTGATCATTTGAAGGAGTTGCATAATGATATGAAAACTCGCTTCTCTGATCGACTCCAAATGACAGTGCGGCACTGTTTTGTGGATCCTTTCATTGCTGATGCATCTGAAGTTGATATCACCCTACAAGAAAGTTTCATTGAACTTCCAAAATAATACAGCAGCTCAAGCGAAGTCCAAGCATGGAGGATACCAGAAGGCATGGATCAATGAAAACATCCATACGAATTACGCACTACTCTGGAAAGATGTGAAGTTTCTCTTACTCGCATTTCTTACATCTTACTTGGTTGAGTCTAGGTTCAGTCAGATGATGCATCTGCTGTCAAAGATTCGAAATCGCCTTGACGTCGAAAAAAGAGGCGATTTACGTCTCTCTCTTACGGCTTTTAAGCCAAACATTGACAATTTGGCTGCCCTGCACCAGTCACAGGGATCCCATTGAAACCATACAAGATAGGGCTGATGGTACGTGTATTTTTTGTTTTGTAAATAAATGAGTTTATTCAAATAAAATATTTATCCAAATGATATTATTC
The DNA here is from genome assembly GCA_903632075.3 of Acanthosepion pharaonis. NCBI lineage: Eukaryota > Metazoa > Mollusca > Cephalopoda > Sepiida > Sepiidae > Acanthosepion > Acanthosepion pharaonis. The sequence continues at coordinate 1,640,050 of CAHIKZ030003863.1, read as the reverse complement.
TTGATTTACAACTGGAGTTAGTATTTTGATGCCATAGTACGGGGTGCAGAATTTCAACTCGGAACTAATTTCAACTCGAAATGAATTTCAACTCGGAACTAATTTCAACTTGAAATTTCAATAAATCTGAAGTTTTCAAACGAAATTAAAATTTTATTGGTTTTCTTAAATTTTGATAAATAACGGCTTCTTTTGATCGAGAGTTTTTTTTACAAAAAGAACAAAAAATAGCAGCTAAACAATCTACTGTTCTTGCTACAAAGAACATTGCATTTTTATTTGATCAGATTTAAATGAATAAAAGTAAATGAAAAAAGTACCACTTTATTCATTAGCACCAAAAAAGAATGGAAGTTTCAGAATAGATTAATTCTGAATTATTTTATCTACTAAGGGTTCTTAATGTTAAATTAAAAAATTAACACCAACTCATTGCATTTTGTTTAGGAATTCAGGGAAATTGATAACTTTATTTTAAATCGAGTTGAAATTAGTTCCGAGTTGAAATTAATTCCGAGTTAAAATTAGTTCCGAGGTGAAATTAATTCCGCGGTTAAATTAGTTGCGAGTTGAAATTAGTTCCGAGTTTAAATTAATTCTGAGTTGAAATTAGTTCCGAGTTGAAATTAATTCCAAGTTGAAATTAGTCGCAAGTTGAAATTAATTCCGAGTTGAAATTAGTTCCGAGGTGAAATTAATTCCGCGGTGAAATTAGTTCCGAGTTGAAATTAATTCCGAGTTGAAATTAGTTCCGAGTTGAAATTAGTTCACTCCATGGTACTATCCAACAAGTTGGCAAGAGGAGCCATAAAGAACTCGCATTGGATTGAAGGGAGCCACGACCATAATGAAGTTGAGAAACATTGATTTAGAGTATTGGAGCCCGATAGCTGATCTATTCTTTGATCTAGCTATGACACAAGAATTAACCATTGACAATGAAGGTTTACTAAGGCATTGTTATCACCTGTGCTAGATGTGATTCTCCTTATTTTAGATGAAAGAAGTTGCTCAGTGCCGGGGATTCCAGCCCTGCATTAGCATCCCCTCATTACATTAAAGAGGTTGGGTCGGTGTAATACAGACGCCAGCGCGACAGTGGTCGCGGAGGTTGGGTAAAAACACATTTTTTCCCTTGGTCCATATGCATAAGTACAGGTATGGCGTTCCACATGTTAAAATGATCTTGTGTCACATCCATCCAAAGTGGGGAGGCCGGGTAAATATATCTGACCTAGTTCTGACAGCTCGAAACTGTCCTGTAACATTCAATATCCCCAAAACCATGCTAGTTACGTTTCGTCATCACCAAGGAGGTCCTGAATCATGATGAAAGTTTGTACTCTCAAGGCTCCTTGATTTGAACATCTATTCATTTCAGAACACCAGGACGCACATATACGATCCATCGCTAAAGATGCTGGTAAAATGTCCGCTTACTTGTTCTACTCCAGAAAGTAATATTTAGCCACCCCAACACGAGGGTTACATGTGGCACAAGGCCGGGTTTAATGTGGAATTTCCGAGCCCGTAGGCTCGGCCAAAAATATTCCTGGCTGCTCCAGAAAGTTCCTACCTCCTGTTATGATTTATTTTTAGAAGAGCTAAATCAAACCCAAAAATGGAGGTACTGTTGCCACATCTGCGATGGAGCTGCTAATTTCTAACTCTTCAGTCTTGATAAATTTTAAAAGCGTCTAAACGGACTTGTGGGTGATGAATTATTTTCCACCCTCTAACTTCACTCCCACAAAATAAAACGTTGCAAGTCACTCACTACTCTTATTGCTATTGCCATGGAAAGGCTTCTGACGAGTTTTATTCATTAGTTCGACCAGTTCAGGCCTTCATAGCTAAGACTCGTCATAACACGTACACTGAAACAAATCATTCCTATTTCCTTCGTATTTCATTAGTAAGGAGGAAGTTCCATTCGGACAGCTTCTTCTCAAGAAGCAATGCTTTGTAGAACAGAGTAGATGCTTCCTTGATCTCTGCATGTCTAGGTTCAAACGTTATCATTCCGACATATTCTCATAATCTGCATTCCTTATCCCCGCCTATTATGTTCATACAGTAACCATTCTCTGTTGAGTGGCTCTTGGGCCTTGAATTGGGTGAAAAAGTAATCAAAAAAGAATCTGGATAAGTTAGTTTTTGATTTATTCGTTTTCTACGGTTTATCAACCCTTTGCAGGTTATTTAAAGACAGAAAATATATTTTTTGGTGGGTGGAATAATAATGACACAAGCCTTACTAATTAACCCATATTTGGGGGATGAAGAGGTGGATTCATACCTTTCCCAACGATATTTGCATGTAAGTGAATATATATAACCCAACTGGAATTGGAACGGTTTTCAGATTAACAATTCCGAGCCATTATTCATTACAACACTCACACATCTAAGCTTTTGGTATTATCAAACTGTTACCCATCTATATACTAACCAGGCTCACCGTTGCTTAACTCCCGTGATCGTTAAGTTAGCTTAAGTTAGTCTTTGGAAACTGTAAAACAGCCAGAATGTTTGCTATGTTGGCATTTCTAATTGGTCGTGGGTCGATGTCTGGGTAACGCAAGAGACGCAGCACCCGTCATAGGTGTTGGTAAGTGAGAATAAAGTATTTGAAATGAAGTAGCAACTCAGCGGCTGAGCCAGCTAAATTTCGGATAGCGTGAGAAGTGATCGATTGGGAAATAAAAATAACCAGAAGCCCGGAGAACCACAAACTCCATCCACCTTCCTCTGGTCTAGAAATAATCCCTTCAGTTTTTGGAATTCAGGATTTGCAGAAGCAGTTGCGGCTCTGGAAATCAACAGATCCCGTCGAAGTGCTGCTTGGCAACACCTCGACGTTCACCTGCGAGACGAAAGGTTTGCAAGAAGAAATACAGAGAAAATAAAAAAAAAAAAGAAAGAATTTCCGACCGAGTTAAAGAACAACAGAATATACTTAGTCTTGACGCTACATTTCCTTCCCTCATGCTAACCTCGTTTAATGTTTGTCGCTACATTTTCTTTCTTTTTTTTTCTTTTTTTAAATAATAACCGATTAGAAATTAACTGATCCATCTTAGCTGAAGAAGACACAGTGTAGCTTGCTTGGTTGATTTGTTTAACGTCATATCAACGCCTTGTGGTTTATTTAAAGCCGAAATTGAATTTTCTTAGGAGTTTGAAGTACTAAAAATATGATATATGTTATTCTGCTTTCACAATTGAATACATGGTAGATGATACTCAGATTTTGTGCATATACATGTTTGTATTCACATAATTACTAGGGGCTGTGATGTGTGTGTTTTATATTGTAATTTTGTTGAAGTTATATTTTGGAATATAGCTTGATTTAAGAAATTGTCGAATATTATATGTATTCATCTTATGAAAGAGTTCTTTCATGTTGTTTGGTTGGTTGGTTTTGTTTTGCGGCATATCAACCTCTATGGGTTATTTAATCTAAATATTTTGAACACAATTTTACAGTTTCAGCTAAATATATTTCGAACGCAATTGTATGCCTTCAATTACAGATAAAATGTATTGTATTTTGTTATAAAAATATATTTGCTAGTATTTTTGCTATAAAAATGCGTTTTTATTCTCTGTCTATATCTCTGAGATGAGGTATTATGATTACTTATATTATTTACATTATTCGGACTGTTATCTTCATCTTCATTGCTATATTCACAACGTTTCGGCTGTTGTACGCTCCGGCTTTCTCAAGGGCACAGGGCCCAGTGGATAAAGACGTTGGTTAGATCCAGTGACTAGACCCAACGAGTTGTGAGTTCAGTACCAGGCCACGGCAGTGGTGAACCGAACTTGGAGAGTTGAGTTAAGGGGAAATAACCGAGACATCCGGAAGAGGCATGATACGTGGAACTAGAACAATCTACCCCGATGGACGAAATAAAAGGTTCGGTTCGAAATTCCAATCACCTGAAGAAGGTCGGAGCGTACAACTGCCGAAACGTTGGGAATATGGCAATGAAGATGAGGATAACAGTCCGAATAATGTAAGTAATGTAAGTATTTTTACACTTTCGTAGTATTTGTTTTTTTTTTTGTTTTTGTTTAGGGGTTCCCTATTTGCCCATAACTGGGGACCTAACAGGTGCTATCACTCCAGGTTAGGGTAGATAACAACAATTAAGATGTGGTTCCATGCTCCTCAAAATCTTCAGTCACCGGATCAGAGGACTTTCTTCCCTATGTGCCTTATCGACTACAAGGTAACATGATAAACCACATAAGTCAGAAAGTCCTCTGATTGGGTGACTGGAGGTTTTGGAGAGCATCGGACCACCTCTTAATTGTTGTTACAACGTTGAATTCATTTTTCCTTACAGAGCGTAGGGAAAAAATAATTCAACGGTGTAACCCTTACTGAACAAATGCAGTGTTTTCTTCTTTTTTTTTTTTTACTTTTAAATAGTCATTTTTTTCATCATTTTGTGGTCATCATTTTTTCTTTCATGCTACCAGGCGGTCTGCTACAATGATATTGTAAACAATTAGTAAACCATATCACGTGACACAGTGTCACCTTCTTTTTTTATTTTAAACTGACCTTTTCCTTTGCTCAAAATAGTAAACTCTTACATACATTTTGCTAGGTAGATGACTGACATAGTTTACACGATATTAGTGTTGTCATCACACTTCAACAATGTACAGTACTGTCAGATAGAATGACTGATCTAAAGCCGACATTTTATTTCATCGATTCTACTATGAGTGCTCTCGGCTTCAAAATCTCACTCCTCTTAATGATTTTCAACCCTCGGAAATAACTCATCGACTCGAGAGGTCGATATCAACCAATTCGTGGTGCTTTCATTGAGATAAACTGGGCATTTTATTTGTAGTTTTATCCTCAAATTGTATGCACCACAATCAGACTTCTTTTTCCATATGCAGTGCCCCTGTAGGATGTTGGCGATCATGACCTCTCCACAACCTTCTGTCCCTTATAGCTATTAATAAATTTTTCTTTTTGCTATCTTTTCCAAACGTTACTCCATCATCCATTTACTCAAGGTCACCAGGTAAGTTATACACTGCTTTCCTCTGTCCTTCCTGTCTTCAATTCGTACCGTGAGTATCAAATTTTCTAAGCCCTCCTCCCTCATTATGTATCATAAAAGTGTCCTTTTTGTTTCCATTGTCTCCAGAACTTGGTCACTGCTCACATGTTCACTTTATATTATTCTCAGCATCCTTCTGTAGTACCATATTTCTACTGTTTCAAGTTTCTTACTCTTCTTTAAGGAGATTGTCCAGTATTCGCTGCCATATAGAAGGACTGATCTTACGTTCAGTATACTTTTCTTTGTTTCTAACGAAATTTTTCCCTTAATATTTTACATAGCTTTTGGAAGGCATATTTCTCTATCCTCTTCGGATTTTGATGTCACATTTTGTATCCTCTGTTAAAGACGCTTTCCTGATAATCAGATTGTTGTACTTGTTTGATTTCGGTATCTCCAATTTGTAATTTGCATGTTGAGTTGTTTCCTTTTGCTAACATCCATTCATTCTGTCTTCTTGCAATTGATGATTAGTCCTTTCTTCTTGCTTTCCTTCATTACCATCTGTTGGAGTTCTTGTCGTTTCCTTTCTCTTTCTGCCATCAACACTGCGTCACCTGAATATCTTATGTCATTAAGATTGTAGTTGCCAATAATGAATCCTGGTAGGACTAATTCTCTCAGAATCGCTTCGTTTTTTAGTGAGAAGACACATCCTTGTCTTACACCTTTTCTACTTTTAAGAGGAAATTCTAACCAAAGAATTTTGGAAAAAGTAACTCCTTGTTTACCAAGAAATCTCGCTTTTTGCTAATTGTTGATTTGTCGGTTCACGGACAAATGAAAAGCTACAAATACATCCTTCTTCCTTTTTCTTTTTTTGCATGACTTGTGACCATCAAGTGACCCTATCAGCAATATTGTATTTCAGAAATACAATATCATCAAGAGAAAGGTTCTCTTGTAGCAATAAATAATACACTGCATATGGTTTATATTGGTTACTTTAATTGTCCCAGTAATTTTGCTGACTATTTGACGGTGATGGAGAGGGTGTAGTGAGTGAGAGAAATTTCTCATTCCAAGAATTGCAAACATATACAGCGAAGATTCTCACTGAAGAATTTCGGAGGGAGAAACTCCGTTTTTACCACAAAATCTTAATTTCTTGCTTGTTGCAATTCACGGACCAATGAAAATGGCATTGCCACATCCTGCTACTTTTTTCTTTCTTTTTCTTTTTTTGTAGATCTTGTGTACCTATCAAATATATCGTATTTCAGAAATACAATATATTTTCAACAGACAGTGTGGCTGTTTATTATTTGGAAGAGTTTTTTCTCTTTAATCCTTAACCTTAAATTATTATCTTTTATTCCGCATTCACGATGTTATAACGTGTTTATTCTTTTTGAGCACCCGCTAATAAACTAAGACTCCTATTGTTTTTGCAAATATTTTTAAATGCCCTGTACCAAGTATTTATAAAAGTTCATTTTGAATGTTTAAAGGCGCCAAGAGAAAGCTGTGATTTTCTCTGAGCATTTGCTACTTACTTCATTTGTGAGATATTTTTCAATGGAGTAAAGACGTTATTTGCTAAAGATGATATATTCATTTGTTTCTGTAGTAATATTTATATGGATGATGTCTGCTGATTTCGCAGCTCCGCAATTTAATTTTCAATGTTATATAAAATTTATGCTCACTTTATGTGCTTTCGATTTACTCTGAAATTGAGCGAGGTGAGTGGGGGAGAACAGTCTAACGGGCGTGTTTTCCCTTTCGCGTCGCTTTCTGTATGTCCTCCCTGTCTCTCTGTGTTTTCCGCTGGTAGTGACCACTGTCTTATAGAGACCATTGTTTTTTTTGTGTTGTCATCTTTGTCTAAAGATAATTTATCTTCATTCAGTGTCTTCTCTTTGTCTATGCTGTTTCCCATGGTCCTTGTGAGGACCACTTCACTTAGCTGATAATCATCAGGGCAAATAAAATTCTGAAATAATTTTTGTGATAGATCAGATGTTTTCCATTTAACAAAATATTGGCTGACACTGACATCTCTACACTTTCTGAATGTTAGCTATTCATTTGTTTCTGTCGAAAGCGTCGACTTCCCAATACATGGCTACATATGGCTACACTTTTTATAAATGTGTACTGTTATAAAAAGTTGAAATCAATGGGAATTATTCAGTTACATGCAAGAAATTCCCTTAATGGTTATTTTTATTCACTTAAATAATGTTTGCTATTATGAAGTCAATATGTAATTGAATTATTTACAATTACAATTTTTTTTCTCTACGCAAAAGTTAATAATAAGCGTTTACAATTGATTTATTTAAGTCGAGTACGAGAAATTTTTTAACTGAAGCCAAACAGAAAAGTTCGTATTTTACATGAGTAACACAATGGCAATTTTGTATACTTGGATCAATGATCAGTAGTTCCTCTCTCATACTGTTTGCTCGATTTCTTGTGGGGTCAAGAATACACCGACTGCATCCCCGCACCGAGAGGCAAAATAACCCAAATCGTACCACCTGTTTGCCGTATCCATAACTGCCATTTTTTTAGCTCTCAGGTAAAACCGTATCCATGGCAACATTTTTTACTCTCATCCAAATAGGACCTATTTACTTTCAGTCTATTGTCCTCATCTTCATTGTTGCTATCAAAACGTTTCAGCCGTTGTGCTCTCCGGCCTTCATATGCTGATCTCGGTAACCTACACGGAATTCTGAACTAAAACATTTAATCTACGGGGATAGACTGTTCCCGCTTCCCAGCCCATGTCTAGGGATACCGTCTAGTTCTTATTTTTTAGTACTACACAGTTATTGCTCACCCGTTTCCACTGAGTTCAAGTACACGCTGCCTGAACCAGGGATTGAACTGATAATCACTATGTTACCAAACTGAACTGACAATAACTATGCTATTAAATTCACAAATTCAATCGTCTATTATCTCGCAATTCTCTATGATGAAATTGGAATCTTAAAGTTCACCTGTCTGTTGATTAGTGATGCTACTGCTACTACCTTTTATTGACTCTTATGCAAATAGAAACTATATCTGCCATTTTTTGACACTTGCACAAACAAGACACATATGTATCTTTTTTTACTCTTCTGAAAATAGATCCACTGTCTAACTTTAGTTGACGCTTGTGAAAACTGAACCTATGTCTACCTTTTGTTGACATTTGCGCAAACAGGCAAGTGTCTACCTTTTGTTTTTTCATCTGAAAATAGAAACACTATAAACTTTGTTGACTCTTGTGAAGAGAGAACCTATGTCTACCTTTTGTTGTCTCTTGTGAAAGCAGAAGCATTGTCTAACTATGTCTACCTTTTGTTTTCTCTGATAAAAACAGAAACTATGTCTACCTTCTCTTCATTCTTGTGCAAACAGAACCTATGTCTACCTTTTGTTGACTGGTGAAAACACAACCTATGTCTACCCTTTGTTCACTATTTTGAAAACTGAACCTGTGTCTACCTTGTGTATACACATGTGAAAACAGAACCTATGTCTACCTTTTGTTGATACTTGTGCAAACAGAATCTATGTATACATTTTTTGACTTTTGTGCAAACAGGACTTATGTCTAACATTTGTTGACTCTTGTGCAATCAGAATCTATGTCAACCATTTGTAGACTCTTGAGAAAACAGGACCTGTGTCTATATTCTATAGACTATTATGCAAACAGATCATATGTTTTCTTTTGTTGATTCGTATGCAAACAGAACCTATGTCTACCATTTCCTGATTCGTGTGCAAAAAGGTAATATGTCTACCTTTTGTTGACTTTGTAAAAACAAAACTAATGTCTACCTTTTGTTCAATCTAGTGCATCCCAAACCCATGTTTAACTTTTGTTGACACTTGTGTAAACAAAACTTATGTTAATCTATTTTTCACTCTTGTGCAAACAGAACCTGTGTCTACCTTTTGTTGACACTTGCGCAAACAGGCACATGTCTACCTTTTGTTTTTTCCTCTGAAAATAGAAACACTATAAATCTTGTTGACTCTTGTGAAAAGAGAACCTATGTCTATCTTTTGTTGTCTCTTGTGAAAGCAGAAACTATGTCTACCTTCTTTTCGTTCTTGTGCAAACAGATCCTATGTCTACCTTTTGTTCACGCTTGTGCAAATATAACCCGTGTCTAATTTTTGTTGACTCTTGTGAAAAATAAACCTATGCCTACCTTGTGAACACACATTTGAAAACAGAATCTATGTCTACCTATTTTTTGTCTAGCAAAAACAGAATCAATGTCTACCTTTTGTTGAATCTTTTGAAAACAGGATCCATGTCTAACATTTGTTTTACTCTTGTGAAAACAGAAACTCGGTCTAAACTTTGTTCACACTTGTGAAAACAGAACCCATGTATACCTTGTGTAGACACATGTGAAAGTAGAATCAATGTCTACGTTTTGTTTATTCTTTGAAATAACCTCTGTCCAACTTTTGTTAACTCTTTTGAAAACAGAACCTATGTGTATATTTTGTTGACATTTGTGAAATCATGAAATATTTCTACATTTTTTTAATCTTTTGCAAAGAGGAACAACGTTTACTTTCTGCTGGCTCTTGTGCAATTAGAACCTATTTCCATCATTTGTTGACTCTTGTGCAATCAGAATCTATGTCAACCATTTGTAGATTCTTAAGAAAACGGAACCTATGTTTATAATTTATTACTAATGTGCAAAGAGATCATATATATTCTATTGCTGACTCCTGTGTAAACAGGACCTATTTCTACCTTTTGTTGACTCTTGTGAAAACAGAATCATTGTCTACGTTTTCTAGACTCTAGTTGAAACGAGACCAATATCTAACTTTTGTTGCCCCAAGTGTAAACTGAAAATGTCTACCTTTTTTGAGAATGGTGCAAACAACCTATGACTAAATTTTGTTGACTCTTGTGCAAACACGATCCATGTCTAACTTTTGTTGACGCTAGTGTAAACACAAAATATGTCTATTTTGACACTTTTGCAGACAGGACCTATGTCTACCTTTTGTTGACCGTTGAGAAAAAAACCTATGCATACCTTTTTGCTGACTCATGCGAAAACTGAACGTATGTCTAATTATTGTTGACTCTTGTGAAAATAGTATCTATATATCCCTTTTGTGCAAAAAGAACCGATGTCTACCTTTTTTTTTTTACTCTTGTGCAAACAGTATCTATGTCTACCTGTTGATGACTGTGGTAGTAACAGAATCTATATGCACCTTTTGTTGACTCTTATGAAAACAGAACATATCTCTCACGTTTGTTGACTCTTGAATAAAAAATAGACAATCTCTGTCTACCTTTTGTTGACTGTAGTGTAAACAGAAACATATCTAGCTGTTTTGACACCCCTGCAACAGAGCTTATATTTAACTAGCAGCATGGCCCGGCGTTGCCCGTGCTTGATTCAAAAATAGTACGACTGATACAGCAATCGCTATCACTTGACTTAAAATATTTTTGCCCTTCCTTGCCTTTAGAGGAGTGCCCTTTGCCGTGCTGATGTTGTTACATGCCTTACTTCTTGCCTATATCACACTGCCAACTTTTTCTTAGCTCTATAGTAAACATTAAATCTGTTACGAAAAAAGAACTAAACAAAATAAACACAATACGATCAGCTTTAAAAAACCGGAAAAACATTTTTAAGGGTTGACCAATTGTCGATTTGCACTCTGTTTGGGGGGGGGTGCTCAGAGTTGAAACTTCACCTGATGACTCCCAATGGCCTCTTCATAAATCCGCTCGGTTTTCGCTAAAAACCGAAATGCGGTTCAGACGCAATCTGGGCGTATCGGTTTTTGGGTTTTATCGATTTTTCGCGCTGTTTAGGGGTCCGTGGTCATGAAACTTCTGGACAACACTTCTAATGGTAGACTCTAAGAGGGTGTCAAATTTGGTTAAAATGCGATCATTCCTTCTGTAAGCAGAATTTTTTCGATTATCGATTTTTCGGAACCTGATTCCGAACTCAAAAATCGGGCTCCGTCATGTTCTTACGGCAGCCATTTGCAAACTTGTGTTGAAAACCGCATCAAAATCGGGTGAGAAATGCGGCCTGGGCGAGGTAACAACGCCCACGACAGACACACAGACAGACAACATGAGAAATATAGATAGTAGATAGATAGATATTTGTTGACACCTGTCCATACAGGACCTATGTCTACATGTTCATGACTATTGTGGAAACAGAACCTATCTGAGTCGGTCTATATTTCTGAGATGAGGTATTATGTACAGTATTTACATTAGTCGGACTATTGTCCTCATCTTTGTCGCCATATTTGTCACAACGTTTCGGCCGTTGTACGTGCCGGCCTTCTTCAGGTGGTTGGAATTTCGAACTAAACCCTTTATTTCGATCACTGGGGTAGACTGTTCTAGTTCTGGGATAGGCGGGTACAAGAGGAGGAGGAGGAGGACCAACACTCAGAAAACAGTCTGCCTGCCTTATGTGAAGGGGTTATCAGAGAAAATACAAAGGATCTGCGGTCCATATAACATCAGAACAACCTTCAAAAGCGTGACAACACTTCGCAGATATCTCTCTCGAGTGAGACCCCCCACAGAGAGGAACATGACTAAAGACTGTGTGTACGCTATCCCGTGCAGCTGCGGAAAGGAATATAAAGGAGACAGGCCGCCCCCCCCTCAAGGTAAGGCTTCAAGAACACCAGAAAGCAGTAACGCGAGGGGAAGTAGAAAATCAGGCGTGGCTGACCACATATGGAGAGAGAAGGGAGATCACCGCCCCCTGTGGGATCATGTTGAGATCATCGACAGGGAACACCATTAGAAAATTCGTAAACTTAAGGAATCAACACATATGCTAGGCCACAAAAATCTCCTGAGCCGACCAAGCATAGAAATAAATACAATATGGGAACCAGTAATAAGGACTGCCAGAGAAAAGCAATGATAACAAAGTTGCAATATGAACTCTGGTAAAGACATGCAATGATAACAGCAAAATTGCAATATGAGCACTGGTAAAAATGATGCTGAAAACATTAGGTTTATAATACTCAGAAGTTCGTATCCTCAAGGACACATGGCACAGTGGATAAAGGCGTTGGTTAGATCCAGTGACAAGACCCAAAGAAGGTGAGTTCAATACCTGGTTAAGGCAGTGGAGAGCTTTCAGAGGGAAAATTGACAGGAAATAACTGATAACTGACATCCATCAAACATGGCACGTGGAACTAGAACAGTCTACCCCAGTGAGCTAAATAAAGGGTTCAGTTCGAAATTCCAACCACCTGAAGACGGCCGGAGCGTACAACGGCCGAAACGTTGTGACAAATATGGCGACAAAGATGAGGACAATAGTCCGACTTATGTAAATACTGTACAGAACCTATCTGTACCTGTTGTTGACTCATGTGAAAACAGAACGTATGACTACTTTTTTTTGACACTTGTGCAAACAGAACCTCTGTCGAACCTTTGGAGACACTTTTGTCGTTTTGTTGAATTTTGTACAAACAGTATTTATGTCCTTATGATTCTTGTGTAAACAGGACCTATGTCTACATTATCATGACTATTGTGCAAGTAGAACATATGTCTAGCTTTTGTTGACTATTGGGCAAACAGAACACATATCTTCATTTGTGGACTTGTACAAGCAAAACCTATGTCTACATTTTCTTAATCTTTTGCAAACAGGACCTATGTCTGCATTCTCTTGACTCTTGTGTTATCAGAACCTATGTCTACAATTTGTTAACTCTTGTGCAAACAAGATTTATGTCTACCTTTTTATAGACTCTTGAGAAAACAGAAGTTATGTTTATATTTTTTGACTATTGTGCAAACAGGACGTGTCTTCTTTTGTGGACTCTTGTGGAAACAGGACCTATATCTCCCGATTGTTGACTCTCGAGCAAATTGAATCTCTGTTTACCTTTTGTTGACTCTTGTGCAAACATAACCTATGTCTATATTTTGTTGACTCTAGTGAAAACGAGACCAATGTCTACTTTTTGTTGATTCTTGTGCAAACAGCACCAATGTTTAACTTTTGTTGCTTCTAGTGTAAATAGAAAAAATGTCCACCTTTTTTGACACTTGCGCAAACAGAACCTCCGATTAATTTTTGTTGACTCATGTGAAAACATCATCGTTGTTTAACTTTTTTGACTCTTGTACAAACACTACGCCTACATTTTTATGACTATTGTCAAAACAGAACCTGTCTCTACCTTTTTTAACTCTTGTGCAAACAGAACCTAGTTCTATCTTTTTTCACTCTGTGCAAACAGAAACTATGTCTACTTTTTGTTGACTCTTGTGAAAAAAGAACCTCTGACTTTTGTTGACTCTTGTGAAAACAGACCCTATGTCTAAATATTGTTGACCCCTGTGCAAACAGAAGCTATGTTTACCTTTCGTTGAAACATGTGAAAACAGAACCTATGTCTACCATTTTGACTCTTGTCCAAAAAGAACCTACATCGAGATTTTTTTTTAAATTTTTGAAATCAGGGCCTATGTCTACGTTCTGTTGACTCTTGTGCAATCAGGAAGTATGTCTATATATTGTTCACTTTGGTGAAAACAGGACATATTTATACCATTTGTTGACTCTTGTACAAATAGGATTTGTATACCTTTTGTAGCATCTTGAGAAAATAACACCTATGTTTATATTTTATTGACTATTGTGCAAAAAGAACATGTGTCTTCTTTTGTTGTCTCTTATGCAAACAGGACCTACGTCTACCTTTTGTTGACTCTTGTGAAAAAAGAACAATGTCTACCTTTTGTTGAACCTTGTGTAAACAGAATCAATATCTTCCTTTTGTTGACTCTTGAGCAAACAGAACATATGTCTACCTTTTTTGACTCTTGCAAAAACAGAACCGATGTCTATCTTTTATTGACTCTTGTGAAAAAAGAACCTATTTCTACGTTTTGTTGATTCTAGTGTAAGCATAAAATATGTCTACTTTTTTTGGCTCTTGTGCAAACAGAATCTATGCCTAACGTTTTTTGACACTTGCGCAAACATGACCTATGCCTACATTTTTATGACTATTGCGAAAACAGTATGTCTATCTTTTGTTGACTCTTGGGAAAACAGGACCTGTGTCAACCTTTTGTTGACTCTAGTACATATATGATCTTTTATTACCTTTTGTTGATTTTTGTGACAATAGTTTCTATGTCTACTTTTGTTGACTATTGTGCTAACAGAACATATGTTTACCTTTTGTTGACTCTTGTGCAAACTGGACATACACCCTTGCGCAAATTAATTGAAACAATCTGTTTTTAGTTACTTTGGTTCATATTTTTCCATTGAAAAAAAGACCTAGTGAACATACTATTACTTCGTATGTCCATTCCACGAAGTCATCCCTTGCAGATTAACCACTGATTCTCGACTGGATTTAATTCAGGAGAGTTTCCGGGCCAGTCTATAGGTATTTGATTTGCTCACTGGTAAGGCTTGCCAGTGTGTTCGTGCAGCGTTACAATTTTTGTACGCTTAATCGAAGCAACGTCCATCGCAGTCATTGGCCGCAGGACAACTAATCGACAGTCGAGACAATAGTGTCTGGGCGTGATAAAAATTTGATGCAATCACGGATGACACAATATTTTTCAAGGCCAAACTTATTTCAACATGCACCCCAAAAATATATTCATATTATTGCACACCACTGCAAATGACATAATCTGAGGAACATATAGAAATCGATTACACCCTGTCACTCCAGTGGATCTAAAACTGGCCGTATAATGAAATAAAGGAAACTGAAGCGGTTGTATCAATTAATTTGCACAAGGGTGTATATATCTATCTTTTGTTGACTCTTGTGCAAACTGAACCTATGTCTACCTTTTGTACTAACAGGTCCTATGTATACCAATTTTTGGTTTTTAAAACGAAAGTATTCGGCAGTAATCTGGGAAATGTTAACATACCGTAAAAAAAACGAAAAAAACAAAAAAACAATTCAAACCTGATATTGTTCACATCATAAACTTCTGCTTGGATAGAACGATTTCTAATGTCAGTTTACTTCACATAAATTGATACTTCCATATTTAAGGGCCAAATTCTGCGTTTACAATTTACACTGCTTCTGAAATCATCTTGGTAATATGATGCGTTGTCGAAACTGATAACTAACCGTAGCTCATCTCCCTTTCAGCGTTCAATAGAGATATCGAATTATACAAAATATAATCATCCCCTTTCTTTTTTGCATTTCCATGAGGACGCAGTTTGCATGAATAAATGCACTATGCATACGGTTTAGGTCAATGGGAACCTTTTTTTTACTATCTGTGTAGAACTTATGGGACAGTGGTTTTCTGGTTTTCTCTCTTACACATTTATGCCTACCATTCGTCTACACATTGAATATTGCTGTCATATCGCGTTTGTTGCTTCTGCTGTGTATTTAGTGTTCCTTGATAATAAAAAAGAAGAATCTGCAATGTTATCGGTCCTAACCTGACATCTCGGCTTTAGTCACTTTCCCACAGCCGTAGCATGGGTTCCCTGTGCCTTTATTTAAATCAATATTTTCTTGGTTATTGTTCTGATGAGCTTTCCTCTTTGGTACCTAGACTCTATGAATTTAAGTGTAGTACTAGATTGGTGGCAATGTCTCATCATTTTACAGTTGAAATGGTTACATGTAACCGTAAATTCTATGCTGAGAGTTTCTTCTGTTGCACTTCTCGCTTGTGGAACTCTGTTTTGGCTTTTTACTTCCCAGCCAACTTTGATCTTCAAACATTTAAATGCAATGGGTTGCGGCCAATTACCGCAACACAAAGTTTAAAAAGAAATGTTAAAAAATAGAACTTGTCGTTTAAAAGACGTCCATGTTTACCACTTCACAGTGGAAGGATTGAGTGCAGTGTCAAATATACGATTTCGGAACGATAATCAACGGTGACTAACGACAAACAATTGATAAGATTTAGTTAGAACTAGACAATACATAAAACATTTAGATATGAGAATGCGCGGTAAGATGTGTACTATGCATTTCTGTGTGAAAAGATGCATGTGTTATTTGATGTAGGCACGGTGGAGTAATGGATAATGGTTCGGAATGAGAATTCGTGAGCCGAGTTCGAATTCCAGTCGAATCCATTACATTCACTTACGTACTGATACCCTTAGGAAAGGTATGAATCCTCCTCTTCTTGAGTTATGGGTAAATACCAGGACAGACTGAGTTCTGTAGCCTTGGATGTCAACCGGTCTACTGCAGAAAGAAATAGCAACCTACTGCGGGAAAAATCTGCCTCGTCAGTCATGTATTGAAAGATACATGATCACCTAAGCGTGTTATTTAATGAGGGCAAAAGATGAAGTAAAAACTTAGCATCGGTTTTTCTTCTGAAATAAAATAAATTTTTCTCTTTTCCCTTCTTTCTCTCTTTCTGTGATTTTGTTTGTCTCTTTTAATTTCAAACCAGTTCGTTCCGTCAAGTTGCGGTGTCCTTTGATCCATTCTTCTTACTTCAACGTTCATTATCCTGTCATGTAGTTTGGCACTGCAAAACTCGTACATTTTGTTATGAAGATTAGATGCTGTGTAAGTCATAGGTTGAACCGTGTAGAATTCATGTTTCGTGTCCTTCGTCCAATTAAGTATATGACATATGCGTTTCTTATTTCGCCATTCACCCATGTCCTTAAACCTTTGAGCCCTTACCACCGCTTTACCGGTTGAACGCTGGGTAAAGACTTGTAACTATTTTTATATCTACCGTGGAACATTACATACCAATGATTTTCGAATTTTGACTCAGGAGCTCAGACTAAAATTGTTTAGGAAAAGCAGGGCTCAAGGTGTTAATGTAAGTTAAATTGGAATTCATCTTTTGTCGTGGGATCTTTCTTGCGTGACTGTAACAAGTGGAAAAGGAATTGTCCTCGCAATGTGAGTTGGGGTCATCATTCCTTCTCTTCAGTTCAGAAATTCACATGAGAATTTAATATACACTCCGTTTCCTTCGAGATTCGTCACCGAACTGAGTTCTGTCGATCTTTCCCGCTCGATTGTCCGTATCTGGTGATTCGTCACGTGTATGCGATTATATTTTAAGCTTTGGCTTCCATCTGTTGCCGTGGTCGTCAGTCTAATCTAATTGTCTTTGCGTTCAGCGACTGCTATACATATAAAATGAGAGAAGGGAGAGTTCACATATTATATCATTAGAGAGATGGGAAACAGGGATGGGTCGCTAAGTGAAAGTAATATGTGGATATGGGTTGTAAGTTGTGGAAAGCCGTTATCTTCGGTTTTCTTAATTCCTGTAATTTTATTGTTCTCTCTCCTTGATAATATTTTCTTTTTCTCATATTCTCCCACACTCAGTAACCTTTGCGTCTTACTGGGTTTATTGCCTTCCTAGGGGTAAAAGGATTAATCACACTTTTCTTTATCAACCATTGTGGTATGCTAATGTCAAGACATTTTTGTAGAAAATATCTGGGACAGAGGACAGGAATGTGGATAAATACAATTCTTAAAAGTATCAGTGCTTTGTGAACACTATCTGTGGCGCAACGTTTATCGACATGAAATGTGTTCACAGTTTCTGTGTCAACCATTACGCTATTATCAAATTGCAAATAATGGCAGTACCTCTCTGATTTCATTTCGCATATAAAGTGGTTCATGTTCAATGAAATCCCTTGTATTTCCCCCGTTTTCCTATTGGCTAACGCATTATATACAGCAATGAATCTATATCTATTCCTATAAGCAAAAATAAACTTGTCACGGTGAACTTAAAAATAAATAAATATATGAATAAATAAATATATATATATAAATATATCACTATATATATATATATATATATATATATATATATATATATATATATATATATATATAAAGCAAAAAAACTGTCCAAATATTTTATAATAATAAAAAAAAAAAAGCCAACAATATTAACTACGAACAAAGCCACAATGTGCTAACCGTATTCGGAAATTAAAAACATCTCTACAACTCACTAAAACATACACATAATGCACACACTCAATTAAGCTGAAAAATTGAATCATCATTCATAATGGCTAAATGTATAGCCGAAAGCGTTCGGAGCTATAAAATATTTGGACTGTTTTTGCACACTCTTTGTCCAGAAAAGAAAACTCTTGTTCGAACATAAGAAAAATTAAATAAAAAGCTTAACCGTAGTACCTTGTCTGTCGTTTTTAATGAAACATGCATAAACGAAGGATTGTTGCCTAAATATACAACTATCAAATATATATATATATATATATATATATATATATATATACATATATATATACATACATACATATATATATATATATATATATATATATATATATATATATATATGAACCAGACCATCAAATATACTAGATGCAAATATTATGTCTTGAGGATGCATCTTAGCGCCAATTCACGCAGATGATTCACACATGCACATGATGTTGGTATTGAAAATCACATAGATTCGCAAGCGCCAAGTGTAGACGCAGCCACCTAAAAACAAAAAACAAAAAAACAATAAAGGTTTTATAATCAGAAGGGATTTTAATGCTTCACAATTTACTGTCATAAAAGCAAAAATGGCGACCAGCTTTTGCAATCCGCCAACAAGGGCCACTAAGTAATCGAGCGTTGGAAAGTGAAACACTGAGGTAAGTGCTAAATCCAGGAGTTAATCGTGAATATCCAAGTGGAATGTTTATAGGCATCAGCCAATCAATATCTGAAGATGTTCTTAGAATTGTGTGTGAGCGCCCAAGGAAAGGTGACACGATGGATTTGTATTTTGCCGAAAGTGCTACAGAAACGTGTAAGATGATACCGAGGAAAGCTATGTCGTCATAGCAACCAACCGTCCATTCTTGGCTCGTTCGACCTACCCCATTAAGCAACTATCTGGTTTTCATCTTTAGACGGCTTGTGCAAACTTAAATTCACCCCGTTGCTGATACTGGAACAAAATCAAGCGGAAGTTGTACACATTCCCGATTCTTTTTCCTCTTCAAATTTGTTTAAAACAAACCAAAATTCTTAGATTTCTTAGATGAAGCATTGTCATTATTATTAGTTTTTACTAATCTTTTTTCTCGTTCTTGTTTACACCTTGTAGTAATAAGACGTAATAGTCTTAAGCTGTCTGGCTTTTCTAGATGAAACATTGTCATTACTATTTACTCGTCTTTCTTTCATCCTACTTCTCTTACTTTCTTACACTTATTAGTAGTAAGAGGTAACAGTCTTAATTTGCCTTATTTTCTTAGATAAACGATTTTCATTATTATTTATAATGATATAAGCTGAAACTTATCAATCAGCTAAGTGACAAACATTTACTCGCATTAATCCTATTAATGCTCTATCGTCAATACCGAGCAATTTTTGCAAAGACTGCTTGCTTTAAATGGCTTCTCTCTCAACATTCCGCCGACTGTCAGTATTTTCGGCTTCATACTATCTTTGACATTGTTATTGCATCAGGTTCTGAAAAATTATTCTCAGTTGAGCACTTTTGTAGATTTTTGTTTTTGTTTGATCATTTTTTTCAAAGAATTCAATTCTGCTATCATATTTACTCAAAAATATTAAAAAACAAAAAAAAAAAAAAAAAAACACAATTTAACTATTTCTTAACAAATACACAAACATCAAACTTACACAACTAAAAAATGAAACTCACAGAAAAAATAGAACACTTTATAAAGCTCATAAGATGAAAGATATTCCATTTCCTCAACAAAGACAATGACAATGGCGACAACCACAACTACACCGATATTACCAATAATATTAACAAATTTGTATTTACATCAATGAAATGTCCACAACAACAAAACGACCTCATTACTTTTGAAAATGACTTAAAAAACATAATCAATAATTTGGAAATAAGAAAATTCAACAATAAATTTCAAAAAGACATTTTTTTAAGCGTTTCACCCCAAGCAAGGAGGGAAGCCACTAGGACGCAAGGGGTTACAGAAAATTTAGAGCAAGATCAGATAGGAGTGATAGAGGAAAGGATGAGGAGAAAGATAGTGGATAGATCAAGGCAACTAGAGATGTCGATTGACATTACATTTGAATAGTTGGGTATTATAGCTCTCAGGGAAACTGCAATAGGGAAGGGAGTTCCACAGGCGAGAGGTGCGAGACGTGAAGCTATTGGAGTAGAAGAGACGGCTACATTTAGTAGTTTCGACAGTGAAAGGGTGAGAGCGGGATGCCAGCCTCGTACGGCGCTTGAATTCATGAAGTCTTGGAACCAGCGAATGCAGCTCCTCGGAGCAATTACCATGAAATTATTTGTAAAAAAGACAGAGAGAGGCGACGGCGCGTCTGTGAGAGAGCGACTGTAGACGAGATGCCATAACAGGGACAATTATATTGCATATCCGCCTCTGGATCTTATCAAGAACCCCGAGACAGGAAAAAGATCAAAAAATTGATGTAGTGTGCTCCCTCTCATGAGTCTATTGTGGACTCTTCGACTGACTATAAAGTAGTAGGAAAGTAAGACTCGGGAAACAGTGATATCGATTGAACATTGGTCAATCGACATACACTCCCAAGTCATGTAATACTTTTCTGTTCAATAGACGCTTTATCTGTAGCCTCTTGTTTTGTTATTTCTTAACCAATTACTTGTTCATAAAAAAAATAATAAACAGCTAAAATAAAGACTATTTATAAAATCAGATAAATTGAGGATAATCTATATAATGGAAACCAACAATTAAAATAAAACTAATCAACAAAGAAGTCACTAAATTTTAAAAACTACTAATAACGAAACAAAAAATGTTACAAAGAAACTAAAAACATAATCTAAACTAAAATTAGACAATAAGATAAAACAATTAGAAAAAGTAGAGCCATTTATTAAATTAAAAGACTATAAGGATAATTTCATGAATAAGCCAACATGCAGAATACTAAACCACACAAAAATTAACATTGGGAAATTAAGCAAGCAAATATCAGAGAAAATATTCTCAAAACTAAGAAACATACTTGTCCGAGTTAGCTCCTCCTCAGATCCTTAACCCTTCACCAGGGGTCTCTCTCTCCCCTGGCTATAAATACTGGCTGACCCTTCGCCTCGCTCTCTCTTTTCCCTCAGGCCTTGGGCCGTTACCTCGCTTGGAAGTGAGGTGGTAATTCTTCTCTCATTTCATCCAACACCAATATGTGAGCTCTCACAGATACAGCGTTTCCCAAATTCTGGGACACACGCTAAGAACAATACACGTACGTACGAAAACTCACCACAACACACACACATATAATATTCACCACACGCACTCAATGTAACTGTCCATATGCTTGTAACATGTACTTGTTATTAATACATATATTTGTTTACATATATTTATCGGTCTTGTTTGTTTTCTTTGTTTACTTTGGACTTAATTAAAGTCCAACTTTCTCATGTAGCTGGACCGGCTTGCAGGAAATTTTAACTCACGTGTGTTCTTCTACAATACATACTCATCGCCGCCATGGTCCTCTACATACTAATTATAAACCAATGGAAAAATACAAAAGCAACAATCAATTGATTTATTAACATTAGTAATAAAAAAAATTGCTCTTTTACGCATCTATTAATGAGCATACACTAAACAACGCATTAAACTCAATACATAACTATGCTCAATGAAGACATTAATATAATTAAACACTGTCGAAAATCAATATTATGATGCAATAAAAATATGGACAAAAGTGGCAACAATAATAATAATAATAATAAATTTGACGTAAAAATGGTTAGCTATGACGGTTTAGTAGTATGGCGAATTCGTAGATATATATATAATCAATAAATTGACAAATATTATCAACAAAAAATTTAGGTCTCTGCAGGGACGACGGTCTATTAATTCTCACAAAATGCAACAGCAGAACTACAAAAAAAATAAAATAAAATAAACCAAGAAATAATAAAAACCTTCAAAACCCTAGGATATACAATATATATAAAATCCAATCAAAAAATAGTAAATTTCTTAGCTAAAACATTCAACCTAAACAACGGGGCATACAAACCATACAGAAAACCAAACAACAACCCAATATACATTTAATAAAAATTCTAACGTATTTTTATCATGATCTCATCATTCATTTTATTTCTTGGTTTTATTGGCTGCAGGTGTTACTGTGTCATGCAAGACAATTTTCATAATCAGAATCCATCTTGAACATTTACAAATCTACTATTCGTCCGTGCATGGAATATTGGTACCATATCTGGTCGGGTGCTCCTACTATATATCTCGATATTCTTGCCAAAATTCAAAGACCTGGTATCCCGACATCAGTCACTTTGTTTCCAACTTAAGGCGGCTCCTCTCTACAAATATTTTCATGGCAAATCTTCTGCTGAGCTTCCGTCCTTGGTGTCTCAACTTCGTGAATTTAAGCGTGCTACTAGATTGGCCACTAGGCCTCACCTTTTTGCTTTTGAACTAGTTAGATAAAACTGAATGTTCTACTCTAAGAGTTTCTTTTCCAGCACTTCTCACCTGTGGAATCCCCTCCTGATTTCTTGCTTCCCAGCCACCTACAATCTGAGAAAATTTAAGCGCCATCTTCTGTCTTCCTGAATCCTGTTCTTTTCTTGTCTTTTCTCCTCAATAAAATGTTCTAATTCTCTTTCACTCCCAGTAACCTCATACGTCCTAGCAACATTATCACCTTGCTTGGGGTGAAATGATTAAAAAAAAAAAAAAAAAGAAAAAGAAAGAAAGATTTAAGAACAGTTTGAATATATATTGGGTTATTCAGACTAATTTTTTCCACGGGGCCGGAAAGTAGGAGGATGAGATTAATAGCTCCGTTAAATAGGGGTAAATATAGAAAAGTTCTAATTCAAAGATAAGCATAAAAATCTGGAATGGCAGATCATGTTGCGCCGGAGCTGGGGATCACCAAACGCTATAGGATTAATCCAATGTACAGTGAACAGTATTCGATGATAGGACGGTTGAAAGAAGTAAACTATACTTACTTTACTAAAATCATGCGATCAGCAAACCAAGCATAGATATAAATAACATATGTGAGCTATTGATTAAAAAAGAATAAACAATATATTTATCGGGGCTTTAAAAACAGATATTTTAAAAATATACATGAACATATATACAAATATATAAAAGAAAGGTGCTTACGGCCACATTACGTTTAAACACCAGTTTCAGTATGATCACCGAAGTTAAGCAATGTCG
Organism: Acanthosepion pharaonis; assembly: GCA_903632075.3. Lineage (NCBI taxonomy): Eukaryota > Metazoa > Mollusca > Cephalopoda > Sepiida > Sepiidae > Acanthosepion > Acanthosepion pharaonis. Next base: position 1,616,718 of record CAHIKZ030003863.1, on the reverse strand, counting down.
ACTCTGGTCAGTACCTAGATGGGTAGCTACTTGGGAATACCATTTAAGCTTGGATGTGAGGGTAACGGCTTGGAATTGTTAATATGAGAGCTGAGTTCCGTATCCTTTTGGGTTCGTTATATTGATTCGTAAGACTTTTATCACTAAACTATTATCTTAAAAGATTTTAACAATCTAAAAATATTTCTTGGTTTTAAATAACCTGTAAAGAGTTTATAAGCCATAAAAACGAATCAATCAAGCAAATATAAAACAAATGGCGAGGGTAGCAATAATAAAGAAAAAAAGTGGTGGATAAAAAAAAATATAACAGAAACAAACAGCAAAAAAGCTCAACTGATTATCGCTTCTCTCCCTTTATAGCTAAACGGGGACAAAACATAAATACGTACACAACGATTAAAAAAGGAAAGAAAAGAAAAAATACTACTAGAGAAGTAGCAGTAGAAATTATAGACAGACTACAACGTGATCCAGTAATCACAGATTATTTAACAATATATTTGAAGTTATAGAAACGTTACCAAATTAATTAGAACTTCACTAGAAGGTCGTGACCTGAACAAGTAATTCATGTGAGGACAATTCTAAAAAGTTCAGAGATGTCTGAAAGACGACACAAGCTTCATTGAAACAAAGTTCGAGTTTAAAGCCATGCGTGATACACACGTAGGCGATCATGTATCTTTCGATGCATGATTGGCGAGGCAGTTTTTTTTCCGCAGTAAGTTGCCATTTCTTTCTGCGGTAGACCAGTTGCCATTCAAGGTTCTAAAAACCGGTCTGTCCTGCTATTTACCCATAGCTAGGGTGAGAAGAAGAGGACTCATACGTTTCCCAAAGATATTAGCACGTAAGTGGATGTAATGTATTCGACTGGAATTCGAATTCGGCTCTCCGATTCCTCAATCCAAGCCGCTCAGCATTCAAAAATACAGAGTGCGATTGGTAAATTATCGCCATTTTATATTTTTAATTTTGCGCATGCGCGTTGTTTGTTTTTGATTTTGTTGACTGCACAGTATAGTAGGGTCAGTTGGGCACCGTCCGTGAGAAAAAGAGCATCATGGCGTAATTCACTCCGCCAGAGATTTGGAAACGGCATGCTATACGCGCCAGAAGCTCTAATACAAACATTTCAGAGTGTCTCGGTGCCAATCCGAGAACAGTTCAGAGGATTCAGAAAGAGTTGGATGAGTTTAATGGTGATTATGAAGGTGTTTGGAGTGATCACTAGTGATAGCGACGTTATGCCTCCATTCATTTTCCCACAAGGTCTCAGATTCAACATGGAGGCATCAAGTTTCTTGAGGATGTACTGTTGTTCTGCTTTAAGAAGGTGGCAATATATGACAACAGGACACTGCGTCATGCCACACAAGCAGGAGAACCCAGTAATGGCTGTCAGATAATTTCTGCGACTACATCACTGCTTACACCTGACTCCTCAGGTTTGCAACCCCCCTTGATTATTATGTGTGGGGTGCAGTTGAGCGTGACACCAAGAAAACTCCTTGCAACACCAAAGATCAATTGAAGCCAAGGATTATGGCAGCATTCACCAAATTAAACAAGGAGACCGACCAGAAGAGTTTCAGCAGATTCCGAAGTTGTTCGGAGAACATGGTTGAAGCCAATGGCGATTATAATAAATTTACTCTCTAGTATTTTAAGATATTTTGTGTAATTTTGGTAAATGAGACGTCAGAGCTATTTTCATTTTTGCGTAATTTAGACAACAATGTGTACCTTGTATACCATGTACCTAAAGAATAGCAGGCATTCTAGCGATCAGAATTTCTCTGATGGACCCATTACTCATTTGATAGCCAGTCATATTCCACTGTCAGTTGTGCCATTTTCTTTCTCGAAATGAATCATTCTCCGATCCGTTCAACAATACATTATTGGGATTCAACATCTGTTTTATTTTATGCAAATCTTGATTAGAAAATTCCACTGTTCAATTTTATAACTCATTTTGCAGGCGAAGTGGTCTAAACTACCAAGACCCATTATTTTTCTATTTTTCTAGATCTCTTAACTTCCAGTAAAAATTCTTTTCCAATACTTTTAGGATTATTCTTTTTAAGGTTTAGGGAGCTTCTGGAATCTATCATACGAATTATTTCTGTTTCTTCTCTGACTGATGTTTCGATCTAGTTTTCAAATATCGATCAAGCCTCTGGCATTCGTTATTTGTAGTTCTTTGGATTCTATCAAAATTCTATTTGGACTGTTTTTGTTTTTTTTTCAAATTCCTATTGTTGAAAATATCAAATTGAAAATGTTTCATTTCTAACCTTCTTTTTCTTCGGCATTTCGTCTCTTGTGAATTTTATCCAAGTTGTATTAAGCGATTTTGTCTGGGTATAAAGTATTTCTCTCAGAAGCGGGTGGGTACAGTAAGAATGGTTAATAATTTGTAGTCTGAATTTAATATTTAATCAGCCTGAACATAAACTGTTTTCTATTGCTGACTTGTAAAATCCTTTTTCTTTCATGTGCCGTGTCACTTCGGGGCATAGGCGATCATGGCCCTCCACATTTTCCTGTCCCTTGTAGCTTTTAATAAGTTTTGTCTTTTAGTTATTTCTCCCAAACCTTGTTCTAGAATCCAAGCTCATCAAGTATGTTACATGCTGGTTTCCTCTGTCAATTTTCTCTCAATCTGTCCTGTGAGTATCAGATTTTCCAAACACTCTTTCCTCATTACGCACCGCAAAAATTTCAAATGCCTCTTCCAGATACTAAATATAAGTTTCCTTTCTGTTTCTATTTTCTCCAAAACCTTGTCGTTGTTCACATGTTCGGTACAGGGTACACTAAGAATCTTTCTGTAGAACCGAATTTCTTCTGCTTCAAGTCTCTTCTTCAGCTTTGAGGAAATTGTCCAGTATTCGTTAAGAAGTATGTATGCTATTGTCGGAGTGTCGGCGACTAAACCGGTTACCCCGACTCCAAATTCTTGCGAGTGAGGCGGGTTGTTAGCGACCCAGTAGGAGGAAAAATAAGACCTATCAAAAGGGCGGAAGAAATCTTGACGAGTTGACCAGCTGACAAGAGGAAGTGTCTCGATAAATCAGTGTCAAGAAGGCAACGGGAAGCCACTCCACTAACAACCCCAAGAAATACCATGTAAAATCCTACCTACTCTGAAAGTGGAAAGTCACGAGATAGGCGAAACCCTATTCAGGCGGAGTAGAGAGCACAATTTCCGGAAGGTTTGACAGTAGACGACGTAGATTTTATTGTATAGCCCGAGACAAAAAAAACAAAAAAAAAAACACGATAAGCCTTGTCATTACGTTTAATGAGTATTGTAATTAGATGTGGAAAAAGAACTAATTAAGTGAATTAGCTTCAAGAAATTAGATAGGCTGAAGAGTTCTTAAGGGATCGAACCCGAATATTGAAGATAACTGAGTACAACCGGCTACAGCCGTTTACCCCATCGACTATAAATTCCCCAATAGGTCTTTGTTTACATATAGACCTATAATATATGGGTGGTTTCTCAGAATAATTACGGAGAAATGTATTTCGAAAAGAAAAGAAAAACTCAAAAAGGCCTGTATACGGGCCTTGTAGTTTATTTACTGTTGTGGATTCCGGGATGAAATCCGGTCTCAAAATGAATGACAAATGCAGGAATGAAATATAGCAAATAAATGTATTGACATAATACTACAATTGGTAATACGGTTAGTAGATCTAGAAATGCGGTTAGTAGCAATAATATTATATATACAGTCTGGGAAATTCAGTATCGAAGTATGACTTCCTTCTGAGTCTACGTGCTCGCAACTGTGATTCCTACAAAGCGGTTACCTCATACTCTCATTCTCTCACTGTATCACCCCCGGGTATTCACCGACAGCAGTACAAGTACACACTAGACGAGTCCACTTTTATAAAAAATGGGTGGACACCTTAACATTTACATAAAGATATATTCTCCGGTGGTGTCCGAGGAAGAACAATTCTCTGGAATCCGTCAAATTCCTAAGCTTGGAACTTCTTCACATCTCTAAAGGCAGTTTGGTTGGAGAAATCATGTATCTATGACGTCAGGTGGTCAGGGAGGATACCGAGGTGATGTTTCTAGCCATAATTTGACATTTGATTCTGGGATTACAATTAAAAGACACTTTGCGAGTAGACCGTAATGTTAGAGCAGTTCTTACTCCCATACTCAAAAAGTATCGGGACTGTTGCTATGGTATTAGAGCTAAATTACACAGTGAATCTACTTGGTGCAGATTGTCGCGTATGCACACTAAGTTATAATGTTCTCTCTCTTTCCTTGTTTATAACAGTGCTTGGAAGGAAAGTGTGTAGAGTGTGGTCGTCTTACCACAGCACGAAGGTTCATCAGTGACTATGAGCTGTGCATCAGTTTTTGGCCAAGATAACATTCCTTAGGTCGGACAATCACCATATTTCCCATATAACACTTGCGACTTTTTCCTCTTTCCAAAAATAAAAAATGGAACAATATTTCGAAACGTCGAGGAAATCCAAGAGAATGCGATGAGGCAGCTGCTCGCTATCTCAAAAAAGGAGTTTCGGAAATGCTTTCATCAATGGAAACGACGCCGGATAATATGTGTGGCTTCAGAAGAGGATTACTTTGAAAGAGTTTAAATGCTGAATTGATATGTATTATAATTTTCTTTTCATCGCATCAGTCACGATACTATTTTTATTAGACCTTGTATGTTCATTAATCATGAAATTTCTTTCCAATCTTCTTTTTTAACTTCTCACAAGAGACTTTTAAAAGTAGTATATTTGATGGTATATACAACTACCATTTCCCACCTACATGGTTAGATAAAATATACTGGGATTTACACGTGAAATCCAGTTATTTGAAGGATTAATGAGGCAGTCGACTACCAGGACATATACCTAGCCTAACTCTCCAATATTTTAATATTAAATATAAATGGAAGATATATGCCATTAAAAATGGAGGGATACATAAGGCGATTTTCTCCCTTTGGTTGAGATGAAGTCATGTGGGCCACTTAACGGCCGCTTAGTGACGACATGTGGTCAGTTCGTCAGTCAGCTTTCAGGAGTCAAACCGTTTTTCTTTAGGAATATATTCTCACCATATATAAAAACTATCACCGGCTTTCAGTCCGCATGTTGGGAAATACCCCTGAGTCGATGTTTTTCGTTCGAGAAATATCTCTTCACTAGTAACACAGAAGATAAATCCGACCCGCTTACATCTCTGTTGAAAAAAAAAAGCAAACTAAATATGGCTTCAAACAGAGACGAATCCTCCAGCTGCTCCAATTCCCGTTTGGAATTATCACAGTTAAGAAACTCTAACTGTTCACCATTTTCGCACTGCTTGTTGATGTATACATGTGTTATAGTTTCTCTGTGTGAGACGGGTGCAAATATGTGTATAGAATTTTTTGTATGACTTAGCGGTATAAAACATTCTCTGAGAACAAAGCATGTTTATCATTCTTTCTCTTTCAGCTATTCCGTTCCGTCGGTGGATTAAGGTGCTATTATATCATGGATATAATATTACCCATAAAATACAACCGGAGAGAATATTTCTTTCTTGCATAGCACTCCCTTTAACTGGTCCCCCCGACGTAATATGATATAGTACCACATTAAAAGCATCTATTAAAATATTATTCTCATTAAGTACACAAGTAGTTCATTGGTAATTTGAGAGCAGAGTGTATCGTATGGGTGTAATATTTTATTTTTATTTCGTTCATCTGTCATGAATTAGGATGATCAACACCATTTGTTCATTACCAATGTGACTTCACCGCTGTAATTATCACGTGTTACTTTCTTTACAAAACAGTCAAATGACGCGACCTCGGTAACGATTGTTATCACGTGATTTTCGCCTGACCTGGCATGTGTAGTGGGTGGGTCCAGGGCTGTGACCTGCTATACTGTTATCTCAAAGTTGATATTCGGCATACTCCTGGCATCAGCGTGGCGTGTAGTCATAGTGTGTGTTAAACTGTTGAACTTTGTGCGTAATAGTGTAAGAAAACCAAAGTTTGCTTTTTAGACACGGCGATACAAATATATATATAGTTGTATATTTAGGCAGCAATCCCTCCTTTATGCATGTTTCATTAAAAACGACAGACAAGGTACTAAATAAAAAGCTTAACCGTAGTACCTTGTCTGTCGTTTTAATGAAACATGCATATATATATATATATATAGGAAAGTGAAATGAGATGTTACAAATAGTGGTGGTTAGGGTTGTGTGTGTGGTAATTCATGTGCCATACGTGATACACGCTTATACGATCATGTATCTTTCGATACATGACTGACGAGGCAGATTTTTTCCCGCTGTAGGTTGCCATTTCTTTCTGCGGTAGACCAGTTGCCATCCAAGGCTATAGAACCCGGTCTGTCCTGCTACTTACCCATAGCTGAGGAGGAGAAGAAGAGGATTCATACCTTTCACAAGGGTATTAGAATGAAAGTGAATGTAATGGATTCGACTGGAATTTGAACTCGGAAAGCCGAGTTCAAATTCCAGTCGAATCCATTACGTTCACTTACGTGCTAATACCCTTGTTTGAAAACCCCAGGGTACTAATGTTGTGACAATATACTAAAGTTCTAAGACATTAGACATTTTAAAATGAAATATTATTTGATATATGAAAGAAAAAATGGAAAAAACGAAAAAGCCTCGTTGCGAAGAACCAATCAACAATCAACATATATGACATTAATTTATATTAGAATGTAAGTGAATGTAATGGATTCGACTGGAATTCAAACTCGGCTCTCCGCTTCCTTAATCCGAGCCGTTATCCATTACTACACCGTGGAGTAATTCAATGTACATTTTTCAAACTGATCCTCTCATAAAATGAATATTTTTAGATTTGTTATCCTACACTTATTTTTTTATTTTAATTTTAAATACATTTTTCCCCCCTCCTTTTTTTTTACTTATTTTATTAAACGAAAACGTTTTCCACAGTCTTATACAGAAATTTTAGAAGCTAATATTCCGTAAAAAAAATAAATGGTGAATTTTCCTGATTTATTTTTTTTTTTTAAATTAATAGCGGTAATGATTTTACACAAACAACCCAGCTCAGTGGCATTTTCATAGATTAAGGCCAAGAAGACAAATTTAGTCTTCTATTTAGTTTTTCAGTTCCAGACAAAAATAAAGGAACTGAAACACCTGACGGCCATTTTAATAACGCTGTGGATTCATGTTTACAAGGATTCTTCTTCTTTTTCTTCTATGTGCTGCGTCGTTTCAGGACATGGCCGATCATGGCTCTCCAAAACTTCCTACCCTTTGTGGTCCTTAACAGTGTTTTTAGAATTACTTTTACAAAAATTCTTCTCATTTATGGGCACATTTCAAGAGGTGTTTAAATTTTTAAGTGACGCAACTGAAAACACATTTGTTGAATTTAACCCAATGGACGTTTATATACGAGGGTCGGCTGGAAAGTTCGATTATGTTTTTATGAGTTTTATTCTAACAAATGGTGTATCAAATTATATTTATATCATGGTCAGCTGATTAACTTTCCAGCAGACCCATGTATGTGTTCAGTTTTGTGAAAAATTTGGAAGCTCTTTGTCCGAAACCACGTATGATGATGGGAAAAATAGGAATAGGAGGTAGAAAACAAAAAATATTACAAATCAATAATAAAACTATATTTATGAAATCATAAGATAAATTTATACAGAAATGGATCAATAGACCCGTCGACTAACACCTTTATCAGCTCAATTTGGATCTGAAAGTTTCATTGTATAATATTCCGTATATATTATTAATAGAGAAACATTCAATTAAGTGTCTGGACAAAGAAGGTTATAATGTTGTGTAACATGAAGACTTTTTTCATCAGTAGGCTACAGACTTAATGATGTACCTACGTAGATATTTCATCAGTTTATCAAGATTGGGCACACAGTTGGAATTAATTCTCGACAGTTGTAAATTTCATTGAAAATAATTTATTATCTACTGTTTCACGTTTAAACGCGTTCATATTTATAAGGTTTCTTCTTCTGTTTGCCCTGTCCTTTCAGTACGGTGGTGATCATGGCTCTCCTCAGTTTCCTATCTTTTAATAAATTTTGTCTTTTTGTTATCTCTCCTAAACCGTGTTCCATCAGACTCGCTAGGTTGGTTATGCATTGTTTTCCTCTGCCCTCTTACCATCATTCTGCCCTGTGAGTATCAAATTTTCTAAGCCCTTTCCCCTCATTATGTGTCTTAGAAATGCCAACTGCCTCTTCTTGATTTTAAGTGTATGTGTCAATTTATCTTCATTTTCTCCAAAACTTCGTCGGTACTCACAAGTTCGGTTCATGTTATCCTCATTATCCTTCTGTAGAACCACATATCTGTTGCTTCAAGTCTTTTCTTCGTCTGTGAGAAGATTGTTCAGCATTCACTGTCATATAGGAAGACGGATATTGCGTAACAGTACGGCATTTCTTAATACTTTGCTGAGTTTTTGGAAGACATCTTTCCCTACTCCATTGTGTTTTTGGATATCAGTGCCGTTTTTTCTGTCCTTTCTCAAAGTTCTTCCCGAACGTTTAAGTTGTACTTAATTGATTTTGGTATCTCCAATTTGTAATTTGCATGTTGGACTGATCCTTTTGCTGACATTTAAACTTAAGAAATCATCCTTTGGGGAATCTGTTCTTGGGGCGAATCTGTCTGAATGAACTTTCTTCCTTATCAATGGAATACGAAGAGAATGGGAATGATTTATCCATGTGCATGGACCTTCACAGCTATGATCTGGCGGATCATAGCCGTGAAGGTCTGAACTAGTGGAATGTAATGTAGCTGGTCAGATCATTTTCAGTGGAAACAGCGATACAGTGGTGATAGTCTTGCGACGATTTGTTTATGGGAAAGATGCAGGGTAGAAAATAATTAATCACCCACAAGGCCGCTTAGACGCTTCTCGTGATTATTAGTTGAGAATTACCTCCTAGCTGATTCCCTCTATTCCATCTATCAAGAATATTCTCTGTCTGTTGTAAGTCTCGAAGAGCAGGACAATTTAAGCTTCGCCATTTTTTAAAAATATCTCCGTCATCCTTTCTTTTACTTTCAGTATTCTTTTTATATCTTCTTTTTTTTATTCTCCAGGCCAACTTTCCTCATCATGTGTCTCAGAAATGTTCAGCTCTCAGTTTCCTTGTAGTTACTATTTTCCCTAAAACTTCCTCGTTGCTCGCATATTCTACCCATGGGATCACGGGCATTCGTGTCTAGAAGCACATCTCTGTCGTCTCAAGTCTCTTCTTAATCTATGATGATAAACTTGAAGTCAAAATGATTAGCTCCCTACGAAAATTCCGTATGAAAATTAAGTACTTTCTAAAATTTTTTCCCTACAGTTTTTATTTAACAGAACAGGGAATTTTTAGTATCTGTCTATATTTCTAAGATGACGTATTATGTATATTATTTACATTATTCGGACTATTGTCCTAATCTTTGTCGCCATATTTATTACAACGTTTCGGCCGTTGTACGTGCCATGTTTAATGGATGTCAGTTATCAGTTATCTCCTGTTAATTTCCCTCTGAAAGTTCTCCACTGCCTTAACCGGGTATTGAACTCACACTCTATGGGTCCTGTCACTGGATCTAACTAACGCCTTTATCCACTGTGCCATGTGTCCTTGAGGAGATAACTGATAACTGACACCCATTAAACATGGCACGTGGAATTAGAACAGTCTACCCCAGTGAGCGAAATAAAGGGTTAAGTTCGACATTTCAACTACTTGAAGAAGTCTGGAGCGTACAACGGCCGAAACGTTGTAATAAATATGGCGACAAAGATGAGGACAATGGTCCGAATAATGTAAATAATGTAGGGAATTTTTAATACAGTATTATTAAATAAATTAGTCTTTTTTTAGAAAGAGTAATTTTTTTTTATATTTGCCCTCAACAGTAAAATTATGTAAAATAGACCAGGCCTACCAGGGGCAATATTGTTAGATATTAATAATCCCTCAGATTAATAGAATTTATTGTGAGAAAAGAAGAAGAGAGAACGTCAAACCTCTTGTCTGGGTATTTTGAATGGTGCAAACGAATTATCAATCATTGTTGCCATTTGACCTGTCGCAGTTCAAATCCACTCAACGCTATGTGTTTCATTGTTCAAAGCCCCGACACACAATTCACATGGCCGTCTACATGAGAATTAAAATCTTCAATTTTTTTCCCACGTGGTTTATTCATTAACCATTCTTATTCTTTTATCCGGGATCTGTCAGAATATCCCTCCTTCTATTAAAAATCCTTCTTGTGTTTACCAGTAACAGACAGTGTCACAAAAATAACAAGACTCTTAATCTGGTGTGAAATTCGCAGAGAAACAAAAGTATTTATTACAATGACAAACGTATTTTTCATAATATACAAATAGTACAAATTACAATATAGGCCTTACACAACAGTTGTTAAAAGTTCTTTCAAATACAAATCAGTTTTCCCTAAGAAAAATATAGTTCGTGTAAATCAAATTCTTTTCCTTAAAATAAGGGAATTTGAACAAATTTTCTTTTAGAACAACAGTTCATATAAATCAGTTTCTTAGCAACAAAAGAAATGTACTTACTTCGTAAAGTTCACAATTCAAAATGTCGCTGGTTCAAAGACTGAAAGTTGAAATTAGAAGGCGAAGGTTGAAGTTCGAAGGTGGTTAAGAGTTGACATAGCTCGGCGAAGCTGCTTTTCTGGGGACTTTTTAACGAATATTTAAACTTTTGGAACAGGCGTCCTCAAGTTTCAGATAAACTCTCACGTGTTTATGAAAGTCATTGATATTAGAATCTAAAATCTTCTTTGTCAAAAGTGGGAATGGAAATAGTCTTTTATCATTTCAGGTCCCCACATGGTCTACTTCTTTTCTCAGCAGCAGTAGTAGTAGCAGTAGACTTTACACGCCGAGCTGATCAAACTTTTCGCCCTGATGATAGGCTTTCGCCCGAGTGGCTTAATCCATTTTCAGCAGTGGTTTACCCCTTTCTCATACAATATTAATATTATGATTTTTTAAACGATAATTTTCCTTCTTAAAATAACATTTTAGATCCCTGTCCACGTTAACATCTCGTTGTGACGTGGCCGTCCCCTGGTCGCAGCGCCAACTGTGACGTTCTATCCTGATCTACCACGGCACCAGTTGTGACGTCCCCAAACAGCACCAATTGTGACGTCCTCGCCGCGGCGCCAGCTGTTCGCTCCTCGCTGCTCCGTTCGGGTGTCGCTGCTCCAAACGTGACGTCCGCCTGTCGCGTCAGTCGTGTTGTCTCGTCTTGTGACGACCAACTGGCTTGGTATCGGTCGCGGCACCCAAATGTGACGTTCTAACCTTTTGGTGATTCGGGTGGGAATCTGGTTAGATTTGATATCAGCCTCGTCGTTCCCAACTCGCTTCCAACGCCTGGTTACCAAGGTAACTGCATTGATCTCCAGTCTGCCTACCCACGTTGGGAATTGATCTTAGACAGACGAGATCAATCAGTAGTCGGGGCCGTAATGCAAACTAAGTTCAACGGGGGTGATACCACACAAATATGCATAAAAGAAAAGAAAATGAAAACTCAAAAAATTCAAAGTATCAAAGAAAAAGGTAACAAACTTTATGTCTAGTTGTTCGATACATAGGACTGCATCTATCTCCCTACCCGTTCTGTGGATTGTGACACGTCGTTTTCCGTTAGGCAAGTTTTAACGCTTCAAGTTGTTTGCTCTCTAAAAAATTGGTGTTTCGGTGTGTCTTTGGACGAAAGTCGAAAAAAACTTATTTCGGTGGTCTGGATCTAAGTCGCTTTTCAAAATAATTGTTCTTGGGTTGAAGAGGAGTCCGGAATGTGCGTGAATCTTGGTCAGCTGAACTCACTGGAACTGCTGGAGCCCGAACTGATTTCTGCTCGTAGGGGCTTCGCTTTTATGGACGCCGACCAAAACCGGGATGGGTCTGTCGGCGTCGGAGGTTCCTCGATAATTCTAAATACATATCCAACTCTTTTATTTCTGGTTAGGGATTTTCCACTCTTTTCCATTTTTGGGAACCTTTCCTCACTCCCACCTTCTCACCATACTTCAGAGGGCGTGAACTGCCCTCCCCATTTCTTCGTAGCAGCTTCTCATACCTATACTCTGGATGAGGCGTCGACAGCCTCCTTCGTGTGTCACGTGATCACCACTTGACCAATGATGTCTTAGTCGGGCGTGAACGAATCCGCGGCTTTTTTTCGGGAAAAAAATATATCTTGCTTAACTAAAAAAAATTATCTCTTCTCTTTCCCTTTTCTTCCTCTTAATCGCCGTTGTCATTTCCTTAGCCGCAACGGGACAATATAACAATGGTGGTCATAACTCTTGTTCTACACGTGGTTTTTGTCAGGTATTTTATCGCTAATTATCAGAATGGGTGGTCTTTTTAACACAAAAAAGAAACATCTCCAAAGTTTCAGTCAGTCTGTCGCTTCGAAGAAAAAAGAAAAAACACTTCTAGGTCCCCATTCATTTTCTTTCGGTACATATTTCTGATAACATAATTTTATTATCGCAGGCCAAAGATGTCCTGCGGCAAGAAAATCGGTCAGTGTAGTTACTTCGTGTGTGTCGCGATTAATTTTTCCATATCTACCCAAAGCCCTGTAGTTACACCTGTGTTTTGTCAATTATCAAAATTAACGTTTTCAATTGGACTTTTCTTTGGCGAACATTTCTTGATAACATAATTTTATTATCGCAGGCATAAAGATGATCTGCGGCAAGAAAATCGGTCAGTGTGGTTACTTCGTGTGTGTCGCGATTAATTTTTCCATATCTGTCCAAAGTCCCTGTTTTTCGTCACTTATCGAAATAACATTTTCACTTGAATTTTCTTTGGCCAGTCGACCAGCAGTTTGTTTACGTACCCCCTAGATAACACAGCCGTTATCAAAACACATCTGATTCTTTCTTTCTTTCCCTTTCTTTTTACTCAGAATTTCCCCGTCATTGTAATGACACCCTTTCGCCATTTGTTACTTATCAATATATTCATTGTCTCTTAGCCGTGTGTGTGTCTGCTTATCACCCACGATTCGTCTCGCCTTTCTTTCTGCCTTCTTTTCTTTCTTTTCCTTTTCTGCCTCGTAAATGGTGCCACATCGTCCCTTTGTTCCACTGTGTTTTTATCAAAAAATAGAAGGAACTTTTTTTTATCCATGAATTTGTTTTCCTTTTCAAAGCAAATTAAATCCGTGTTTCTTACAGCGTAAGAACTTCCAACAATTACTCTTTCTATTTTTTCCTCACGTAATATTTCCTCGGTACTATTTTCAATATGGCGACACAAACTTCTTCAAGTCTTTCTTTTCACACTTTGTATCCTTTCTTTGACTCATTGTTTTACTCTTTCTTTTTTCGCCCTTTCCTTTGCTCTTCACTTCACTTCTTTCTTTGTTTTACTGTTCACTTGTTCTGTCTTTGCAAATACGCTTCAGAAAGATCTATCTTCGAAAAAAGTTTGACACTGTTTAAATTCTCAAAAATTTCCTCTGGACTTGGTAATAGGTAGTTATGGTATACTAAACATTTGTTTAACCCTGTCGAAAAAATCAGCACAAACACGATTTTTTTCTTTACATACAGTACTAACGCTGCCCATTTTGAACAGTCAGTCTTTTCAATCACATCTGTTTTTCAAGGCTGTCTAATTCTTCGTTGACTTGATCCAGTGCTGCGGACAGGACAGTTTCGGTCTAAACACTGGCGTCGACTCTTTTTTTACTTGAAATTTCGCTTTGACTTTGGAACATCGAACCAATTCATCCGACAGAACATCCCGAAAACATTTTTTTTAATTCTTCCTTTAAATTTTCACACTTTTCTTTAAACTGGTAGCTTGTTCACTTACATTTTGCAATAAATATTTATAGGTAAATCCCACAACTTAAATAATTCCATCCAGTCAGTACTGAATAAGTTTGTAGTATTTTTAACACATAATCCGTAGCTTTTACACACTTGTTATGAAATGATACGTTACAAATTATTTACTAATATAAATAATTTCTTATCTGACACGCCACGAGTGATTTTCGAAGTTCTTTTTAATGTAAGTTTTCCGTTTTCTTCTCCATGTAGCTTTGTTGATTATTGTGACATCAATACCAATGTCAAGTTGCATTTTTACATCCACACTATTAATTTTAACATACACATTTTTTGGGGGTTTTTTGTAATAATTTTTTTTCCGTCGCGATTCTGTGTACGAATTTTTTTTTCTGTGAGAACTTTTCCTTACTTTAGCTTTACAGTGGTACCTTTTATATCCTATTTTTCTCATTTGAAGCACTTTGAATTCTTAAAGAGATAGTTTTCTCCGAGATGCAGCCACGTCTGAAATACGGATTAATTTTTTCTTTTTCCACATATATCTTTAGCTTGTATGTGTACGCATTCTTTTTCTTCAATTTCTTTTGTATCGCGTCTCAGATTTAGAATTCTCTGACATTCGCCCGATATTTCTTGTGTTAGTTTTTTTTATTCTGTTCAACGTTCGTTAGAATTCTAACACGTATTTCTGCGTCTTATTTCGCCGTTAACCCTTGAACGAAAATTAACCCTTTAAAAATCTCCAGTCAGTTCGTTTAATTCCCACTCCTTGTTAACAAATTCAAGTATATGTGACAAAATCTACTTTTTTTCGTCCGAGTCATACACTTCCAACGAGTATTGAATAACAAACTTTTCTTGCTAAAAATCTTAGAATATTTACTGTTTCTTCAAAGCAAATTTCTTCAAATTTACAGTATTTTTCATGTTCTACCTGTGCTAAGTTTCTGAACAAAAGTCTTGTTTTTTTTTCTCTCGCTGAATTCTCTGAAGATTTGCTTATATGTTCTAAAATAAGCAAAAAATGTATTTCAATCATCTGAATTTTATGTGAATTCAGCTATGGCATATGGCACCGTGTCGGGAGTGATAGAACTTGGGGTATTTTCCGTTTTTCAGTATTATTTCAATTAAATTTTGTTGTTTCTGGAGTTCCAGCAACTGCTGTTGTATTTTTACCACTTGAGCTAATAATTCTTCCATATTTAAAGAATATCTGTTTTTTTTTTTCGGGGAGGGGGTCCTTTCTGTTATTTTTTCTTTTTTACACACACCAAAGAAAAAAAAATTAAACAAATGTGGTGCTAATTTCTGGTCGTCGCTGTTATCGCGTGCGCAGAAGTAAAAAAAAAAGTATTTTTCTCTGCTCCGTATGAGTTTCGATCCCTCGTCGCCACTATTATAGCTCACTTCTCGCGGTTATAATATTACTTAGGTTACTCGCCGTGGCGTTATTAGAAATTCTCCTCATCTGACTCCAACGGACTGGTATTTACCAACCTCCCTACAAAGCTGGATGTGGTACAAGGTGGATTTTTATGTGGGACGAATCCGAGCTCGTAGGCTCGGGCAAAAATTCCCCGTAGACCTTGCATACATGGGGTCGGGTTTGTCTACATCCCCAGACGAGACTGAGACCGTAGGCATAGTCTCGTCTGGGTTCCTCTCTGCCTGAGGGCAGAGATTTCGACAAGTCAGTCGCGAGCCTGGCAGTGAACTGCCTGACACTAACAGGCTTCCTTGACTCACTTGAAGTTCCGTATTTAAGTCGTCTTGCCTAGTTCATTTGTGTTACCGAGAGTGTCTTATTTACTCCATAACATTTTCTTTTTCTCGTCCTTTCTTTTTTAAACTTCGCATCCTTTCTTTCTTTCTTTCTTTCTTTCTTTCTTTCTTCACTTTAATTTCTTTCTTTCTTCAATTTCTTGTTAATACGTACGCTATCTTTTCCCCAACATTAATACGTACGCTTTCTTTTCCCCACCAGACATATATCTTTAACATATATTTTTCTTCAGCCTTTCCTTGCTAACAAAACGGAATTATTATTTATCTCAAATAGCCACAGGAACTATAATATGATTTCTAAATCTAATCTAATAAAGATTTTATTTTATTAATATTTCATTAAATAATCGAAGATGTCATAGAAGTTCTCTTACCGCTATAAAAGACTGAAAAAAAATTTCAGCAAGACATCTATTTTCTAAATTTCATTTTGTCACTTGAATTTCCTATCTTGAACATAGCGTACGTAGACCAGACCATGAGGGAAACATTCGTTTTTCTTGAGGTAAATAACAACCTTTGAAAAGGTTTGGCCTTGAACATTGTGAATTGTAAGACCAAAGGATAGTTTGACAGGAACTTGACACCTTTACATTTAAAATGGCAGTTCATGAACACTCGGTGATGTGTGTATTCTTAGAATAGATAAAGTTTGTTTATTTTCTTTACAAATTCCAGAAGTAACAGCATATTAAATAACTGTACTGTTGGGACATTTAATAAGATATCTTGTGCCGCTGAAATAGCCATTAGCCTCCTCAAAGTTTTGAAAAACAATGACCGCGCCTACTTTGAGACACGAACTGCGTAGCGCCATTTATAAAAATATTATTAATTTCTTTCAATTAAATACGGTAAAATTATTTTTTATTTCCATCTTTATCAATTAAATTCATTAAAATGAAATTAAAATCTTATGTCTTTAATTAATTATGTAATGCTTTTATTAATAATGTAATTAATTCAGCAACAATTTATTTGCACGTATCTAAATAATTCTGTAATGTTTTTATTAATAATGAAAATTAATTTAACAGCCTAATATATACTTAAATAATTCTGTAAAATTTTTATTAATTATTGTTGTAGCATAATGACTATAATGGGTATGTCCTCATTCACATAAATATAGTAGTAAATACTGTATGTTGGTCAGAAATTGGAGATTCATTATGGAATTCACTTGACTCACTTCAAGCAGTTGACTATTTCTACGCGCCGCTAGCGAATCTTATATGTGTTGTTCTTGTCCTAAGTATTATCATTCATTACCAAACTTCATTTGATTATTCTGTTCAGTAACCTTCCCTATGTTACAACAGTTATAATAATAAAAATTTATTCAACAACAGTTTATATTTATGTATTTAAATTATTTTCTAATGCTTTTATTAATAACAATAAAATTTAATTCAACAATTGTTTATATTTATATAGTTAAATAATTTTGTAATGTTTTTATTAATTATAATAATAAAAATTAATTCAATAACGGATTATGTTCACGTATTTAAATAATTTTGTAATGTTCTTTATTAATTATAATAATAAAATTATTGCATAATCACGGGTTATTTTCAATTATTTTAAGATTATTTTCAGAATGTTTTTCATATAACGGATTATCTTCAATTGTTTCATAATTTTTTCTTCATCCAATTAAAATAGAATTAAAATACGATATATTTAAATAATTCTGTAATGCTTTATTAGTAATAATTCCGCAGAGGTTTTTATTTTACTTATTTGAATAATTGTCAAATGTTTGTATTATTAATAATAATAATAATAATAATAAGCATAAGCTAACCCAACAAACTATTTATTTTTATTTCTTTAAATAATTCGGTAGATTTTTCAAGAATTCTTTTGATTATTTATATAATTCCGTATTTTTGGCTCCGCTTGACTAATTTGTGGAATGTCAGACAACAACAATAGTGATAGCGAACGCTATAGGAAATCAGAATATATCTGACATTGCTGAAGCTAAGATTGTAGAATTCTTTAAAAATTTTAATAGTTTTTAAATTATTTATATGCTATTCTATAAAAGAAAATTTACATTTAGAAGCCAAGATTATATTAATCTTAGATTTTTTTAAATTTAAAAGTGATATTTTTCTAAAGACTGAATTTTGACAGGATAGATATAAATTATTTCTATGTAAAAATGATGAATTTAAGAAAAAATTATCAACAGAAACACTGGTAACACTGTTTAACAAAATTTTGACTTTTTGTCTTGTGCCAGTAAGTGTTATTTCCAAATTGCTTCTGTCTAGAAAGTAAAGGAAATTACTATTATACGTATTTTACATTTGTGACCTGGACATTAATAATTTGAAACTAATCTATTTTTCATTACATTCCAAGCAGATTCAGCGCTGAGTTGCTGAAGGAGAATTTTCTAGAACTTTCTAAATGATTCAAGAACTTTCGAGAAGTTTCTGAAAATTTTCAACAATTTCTAGAACGTTCTGGCAACTTAGATGACAGTATAAATATAGGGAACGTAAACTTAATATTTCTAGCTGTCCCTGTGCAGACAAGTCATTGTCGATAGATTCATTCGTCACAGATGGCACCAAAAAGTTGTACTCATCCTCCAGACGCGTTTTGCTATATTTGCGGGGAATTTATCAAGACAAGAGCGAAAAAGCACTCTATGGGAACATCTGCTAAAATGTGTGAGGCTACAAAGCATATTACGGTATGTCGGTCGAGGATCAAGACAAATCCTGATTACCTAATTTCACCTGCGAATTCTGCAAAAGAACTATAGAAGGTAAGATGGAAAGTTTTGCTTGTTTGGATATAGTAATTTTTAAGTTTAAAAGTTTCGAGTTTTTCTTTTAATTTAAATAATTTAATTACTCTACACAAGGGAGGACAAATGATGTGAAACATTTTTTTTAATCATTTGAATATTTCTCACTTTTAAAAAAAAATCGTGTTATTGAAAAATATCTATTATCTATGTTTCAAAAATCGCGCATTAATGTCCACAATATTATGGATGTTTTCTATACAGGATTGCTGACAAGAGCCATAAAAATAAGGAATGTTCAGTATTCAAGATTCCGTATTCTGGTGGCATTTTGTTATATAGGAATAAAGTGTAGCTGCCGACAATTGAGTTTGGACATAGATAGCCAGTGAGCAAACACAGACAATCCCACTATTGAATTAAGTAGACCAGGTGACCATAAAGAAAACGCATGTATGGGAGGTAGCTTCACGTCTAAAGGATCGCTATTTCTATTCTATCCTCTATTACTATCCGGACCGCTATTTCTAGTCTATCCTCTCTTACTATAAGGACCGCTATTCTCTATACTCTTCACTATACTATTTCTCTATTTCACTGTACGGTGGTTGCTTTTCGAGCGAGTATTATCGAACAAGTACTATTAGTAAGAGTGTTATTCGAAGGCGTATTGTTCAACGGCATTACTATGATTGTATCTGCGATTACAAAATCTTACTTATAAAACGTAGATTGTGTGTGTGTGTGTCCGTACGTTTATATATGGGATCGTATTTCCTACATTTTTCAACCGATTTCAACAAAACTTCACAGGACTACGTAAATTTACCCGGCGGTGGTTCTGACAGCACCAAAATTTGGAAAAACACAATTGTTTTTGCACGAAATCAATTTGAAAGTACGGGTAAAGGTATCGTACCCGGCCGGAAGATACTGCCGGCTACTCAAACGTCCGAATGTCGTTAACATCCGGTGACTCAGCGGTTTTTTTTCAGAGAACGATACACAAAAAGTAGACAAATGAAACCTAAACATATACAAGTACTCCTAACTAAAAATAATAACCGGAAACTACTTTAAATACACATGGAAACCCATGTGTACAGTCAAAATGCGGAAGTTAATTTTTAGTCATCAACCAAAAGATATTGCCAACCAGCTACGATGCTAACAGCAGCTGACATAAACACAGCCGATTTCTTCCACCAAGCGAGCGGCGTGCTCCCCCTCTTTGGAGGGGGTGTACTCGCATCATTTATACTCTCTCAGTTGCGTCTCTGTCCTTTGACAGAGTGCGCTCAGGGGATCCTCTGTCTAAGGACGGAGGGGCAACTAAGAAAATAATACTGAAGAGGTGCCCAGCCCTATGGAACAGCTGCCCGAGGCCGCGCCCTCCCATTGCACCAGAGGGAGGGATCGGTGCTCGCACCGACGCCAGCGCAACCGACGTTTGTGGAGGCTGAGGGGAATTTTTGTCCGTGTACGCGCTCGGGTCCCCACATTAAACCGACCTTGTGTCACATCTCATTCTCGTGGGGGAACGAGTAAATACCAGAGCGACGTGTTCCCCCTCTCACCTTCACCTGGCCGACCCTCGTGGAAAATAAACCTCCACATCTCAAGTGTTAATAAAAGCAAAGCATGTCAGATTTATAAAGATTTCCTATTTGTACCTTATCCTATCATTTTCTTGCATTCCTATCTATATTTGATCTTAATTCATATATATATATATATATATATATATATATATATATATATATATATAAAAACAGATGCAAACTATGCCTGGAAGAAAAAATTAAAATAATTAAGTACGAAAATACAAGCCAGTTACTGAACCAGAATTTATACTTAAATGTCATCATAAAAAAAAAGTTTATATAGTCTTAAAAATAGACATTTACTTTGCATTAAACACTGAAAAATATATATTAGGTTTGTAATTATGTAAGTTTATATATATGTATGTATGTGTGTATTGTATATATGTGTATCTGTCTATTATTTTTATTACAATTATTATTACTTTAAATATATTATATATATTTTTTTTTATTACCATTAAATGATGATGATGTTTAAATAAATAACAACATAGATTGCATTTCTGTGATTTTTATTACTGGTTGCGCAGTTAAAGTTTTATCCATAAAATTTTCCCTTACCTTCCCTTACTGCAATATTCTCAAAAAAATCTAAAGTAGGATCTGTAATGTAATCAGTACTGAATTAACTTCTTGACTTCAGCCGCTTTCTCACAGACGTGATGTGGCTTCCCTCTGTCTTTTCTACAAATATTTTCATGGCTACTTCACTGATGAGCATTTTTTCCCTGGTGCCCTGACTACATGAATTTAAGTGTACTACTAGATTGGCGTCTAGGTCCCAACTTTTTACTGTTGAAATAGTTAAATTTAACCACCCTTCTAACAGTTTTTTTCCTCGCACTTCTCCATATTGGAAATCCATTCCTCTCACTTGCTTCCCTGGTAACTACAATCACCAGAAACCTAAATGCAACATCAGTCACCATGTTTTGTTGCGTTGATACCTGTTCTTTTTTCCTTTTTTCAATCCCCCTCTACACCCACACTTTTCTCTTATTTTCACTCTCCATAACCCTTTGTGTGATAATGGCACTTCTGACTTGCTTGTGGTGAAATGCTTAAAAAAAACCCAAAACATTGAATATAAAATAATTAGGGTACTGACAAAAGCATTTAATAAAATAATTAGGCTACTGAAAATAGCATCTACCACAATCAAAGGTAAAGCTCTCCCTACCAACAGCTTAAATAATAAAAAAGTGCTCAATACAATATATATATATATATATATATATATAAGGCAGGATGTGTGTGTGTGTGTGTATGTGTGTGTGTGTGTGTGTGTGTGTGTGTGTGTAACGAATGCACGGCCGCAATTTTCGACGGATTTGCACCAAAATTTACATGCACATGCTCCAAGTTAGCGGGAAGGCCAAGACTGACTTTGCATTTCCCAACTCCCATCGATAGTGGAAATAATCGATTTTTTCATGCTTCTACGGCAGTTTTCATGTAGTTTGCGGCCATTTTCTACTGGCCAGAGTGAGTGCCTATAGCTGGCTGCCACGAATAGGCAGGAAGATTCTATTGGCCAGCATGAGAGCCAACAGCTGATTGATACTTTACTCCAATTGGCTCATTCGCTTGCTTAAACTCAACGTTGATTCTGATTCCGCACAACTGGGTTGGGTGTGAAAAAGTATTTGTTGTTACAAGTCCTTTTTAAAGCTGAACGTTTTATGTTCATTTTGTTTAGTTCTTTTTTCGTAACAGATTTAATGTTTAGTATAGAGCTTAGAAAAAATTCGCGTGAGATAGGCAAGAAGTAAGGCATGTAGCAACATCAGCACAGCAAAGGGCACTCCTTTAAAGGCAAGGAAGGGCAAAAATATTTTAAGTCAAGTGATAGCGATTGCTGTATGAGTCGTACGATTTTTGAATCAAGCACGGGCAACGCCGGGCCATGCTGCTAGTGTCTACTACAACGAGCATCACGAAAATGACAACGAGTATTCGTTGGCATCACAAAAGTGGTAACGAGTGTTCGTTGACATCACAAAACATTTGATCCATTAAGTAGTGTCGAACGTCAAAAGTTTACATACCCAGCGCACGACTTTTAGAAATTTCAAAATTCAGAAAAGTAATTTTTTTAGAATTTTTCAATAAAACTTGATGAAATATATTTATATTTTTATTCTCATATTTTTATTTTGCTCTGTTGCAGGATGGTACATACCGGAAAATAGAGCCATGGAATTCGTAATCCCACGAATCTGGAGGGAACCAACTGACCACTGAAGCAATTGATTCTTCTGCATGGTGGACCCTTGCAATCATCAAGCTGCCAAGAATAAGCCTGCTCTAATATATCCAGACCTTCTGTTTTCAATCACCCCAGTGGCACACTGCCCTGAGCTTCTCATACCCATTCCCCCAAAGAGAGAGCGGCCGTATTGAGAACAGCAATTCGGATGAGGATGAAGTAATTGATCCAGATTACAGAGGCGCAACTGAGGAGAGAAACCCATACTAACCCCAATAAAAGACCTCAACGACCTGATCAGAGATCTTGGTCTCCCAAAGTCCAATACCGAGCTTCCGACGTCAAGACTCAAGCAATAGAATTTGTTAGATTAAAGTGTGCAGGTCAGAGAAAGTGTCACCAGCATTTCAAGCTTTTTTTTACCCGTCATCATTTGCTTTGATTCTGCCACAATGTATACGATCTGTTTGAAGCAATATGAATCGCCTGTAACCCAAGCGAGTGGCAACTCTTCGTCGTCAGCTCATCCGGGAGTCATAAAGCCGTGCTGCTTCTTAACGGGAACATGCACCCTCCACTTCCCTTGACTTACTCGGCGCAGCTCAAAGAAGAATACAGCAGTAGCAACACCTTGAAATATGAAGAGTGTGGTTGGGAGGTTATCGGTGACTTCAAAATGGTGGCCTTCCTTATTGGTTTCCAAGCCAGCTTTACCAAGTTTCTGTATTATCTTTGCCTTTGAGAAAGAAGGGAAACTGCGGCTCACCTACCACAGGCAGGAGCAACATCAAATGGTAGCCAATGTTGGACTCCCGGAAAGTATTGTTTCCTCCATTGCACTTAAGACAGCATCTCTGATATATTTTTTCTTCGATCTTTCGTTGCAGTCAAAACAGAATGGTCCATTATTTATCTGAGGTGACGTCAGGGCGTAACGAACCCGCGAAAGGTCAAATATGCATAATTACGATATGTTAATTTGCTGATATATAAGTGGCACTGTATTAATTAATTACCGTATTTGACGACATATAAAACGCACGGGTGTATGTGACGCACCCCAATTTCTGAAGTGCAAATCAGGAAAAAATTAGTAATTAGTAAAATTAGTAAAATTGTTAGTAGATGGTACAGCCTAGGCTATATTTATGAGGTATTATTTTGGTTAAGCCATGATTACAATTAAACGAAAAATAATAGGAAAAAAAGAACACGAGCTTATAAAAACTTTATTATATCCAAAGGTAAGAAAACAAAATAAAAATCAAGCAATTATTAGAATTGAGTAAAACAATACAGTTACCATTAAAATTCAGTCAACAATTTTCCTTTATATGATCTGTACAACCTGAGTCTTGTAAACCTCTTAGGGGAATAATTAGGATATAAAAATTCTGATTGTATTTATATCAATGCAAGTGTGAGTTATCGTAAGAAAAATATTAATGAAACAAATATATTTTACAAATATATAATTTGAATTTATTACATAAAATGTCAGTGAAACAAAGTATTAATATTAAACGTGATGAAATTAATATAATGAATATTATCAATGATAATACTTTTAGTCTGCATCTTTTTATCCTTTTAAATAATGACAATAGGTATATGAAAGTTACTCTAAGTTCTAAGCTAACAGGAGTTGCCAGATAGCTAACTTCGGTCGACTATAGCGAATTTTAAATCTACATATGACATATAAGACTCAGTGGAGTTTTAAAAGATATTTTTATTGAAAAAATTGCGCCTTATATACCGTCAAATACGGTATATGCTTTTGTGGTCTGTATATTTTGGACTTCGCAGGGTGTCTCATTCGAATTGTCTCAAACATTTTCGAGTCTGACATAATGTTACGTAAACATTTGTTTCTTGTTGCTTAGAGTTTTTAACGAATATACATACACGAATTATTGATGACAACTTTTTGTGTTGGTTTGCAACTGAAGCTATAATATTTTAGCATTGCTAGGCGTGAATTTGTCTTACAGAGACACAAGGAAGAACGGCTTTCTGGGTGTTTTATAAACAGCTTCTGTTTTGATAAAATCGAAATAAACATCCGTATAGTAAAAAAAAGATATTGATATTTTTTTGCTACGATCGAATATTTTTATTTCTTGGAAGGAAAGAAAAAAAAATCGATGATTAGGGGGCTGGGCATGAAGTCTACGTATTCGAGTAATGAGGTGAAGGAAACAGAATTCTATTTATTGGACATTCGTTGAAGAATATAGTCTATTTCAGAATTAATCATGAATTTTATAGTTTTTAGACTGTCCTTATTAAGATAAAGGAATCAATGGAATCAATCAGTGGGAAAATAAGGGAGAAAAACGAGGAAGCGTCCCTAGTAGCAGACAATACCGATTCACATACTAATCAATTGCTTAAATAAGACTTTACTGTTCTCCATAGGTTACGAAGAATATTACATTTCTTGTCCTTACTGATTGGATGTCATAGTAATGTCAGAGTGGTGTCACAACCAATATAACCAAACGGTCACTAGAAAATTGATTAATACTCTACCATCGAGCTACACCTACACCCTTGTGCAAATTAATTAAAACAACCGCTTCAGATTCCTTTCTTTCACCATACGGTCAGTTTTAAACCCACTAGAGTGATAGGGTGTAATCGATTTCTATTTTTTCCTCACATTAGGTCATTTGCAGTAATATGAATCTGTTTTCGGGATGTATGATGAAATTTGTTTAGCCTTGAAAAATATTGCGTCATCCCTGATTGCATCAGATTGTCATAACGCCCAAACAATATTGTCTCGACTATCGATTAGTTGTCCTATGGCTATTGTCTGCGATGAACGTTACTCCAAGGAAGCGTGCGAAAATTTTAATGCTGCACGAACACACTGGCAAGCCTTTACCAGTGAGCAAATCAGAGTACTATAGACTGGCCCGGAAACTCTCCTGATTTAAATCTAATTAAGAATCTGTGCAAGGAACGACTTCGTGGAATGGACATACGAAGTATTAACATGTGCACTGGGTTGTGTTTCATTGGAAAAATACGAAAAAAGTAAATAATAACGGAATTATTCGTTTTGTTTCAATTAATCTACACGAGGGTGTACAAGTGCTGTGAAACATTTTTTTTAATCATTTAACCCTAAGCAAGGCAGTAAAGCCACTAAGACACAAGGGTTTATTGAGTGAAAAAGAATAAGAAAAAGAGAAGTAGCAAAAACAATAATAAAAAGAGAAACATTATTAAGGATAATAAAAGTAGAGGAATCAAGAAAACAGTAGATAACGATTGACATCGCATTTAAATTTTTGAAAATCAAAGTTGGCTGGAAAGCATGAAGCCGGAAGTGGGCTCAATCAGCGAGAATTGTGGGAGAATAAACTGTTATCATGGAATTTACGGTTAAATCTATCCATTTCAACTGCAAAATGATTGCGACCTTACCGCCAATCTAATACAGTGCTTAAATTCATAAAGTTTATTTTAATCAGAAAATGTAGTACTAGAATAATAAGTCCTAAATTGGTACCTAGGTCTCATAATTTTAATGTTGCAATTGCTATATCTAACCATAGATACTATTTTAATAGTTTCTTCTCTCGTACGTAGAACTTTTTCCGAATTCTTACTTTCCCGTCAACTATAATCTTCAAAGACTTAAATGCAACGTCAATGGTGGTTGTGTACAGCCGATAGTTTAAGTTTAGGCATTTCTGAACTAGTTTGACGCTATGCATGACATTCACATGATAGTCTCAAGCTAAGGAGCCGAGTTCCAATTCCCGTTGTGTTCGTTATATTCACTTACCCTTGGGAAAGGTATGAACCCACCATTTCTCCCCAGCTATGGGTTAATTAGTAAGTCTTGCATAACTAAATCATTATTATTTAAAAAAAAAATCTTAAAATCCATCAAAATTTTCTGGCTTTAAATAACTGGCAAAGGGTTGATAAATTGTAAATAACGAATCGAAAATTTAAGTATCTGAATATATACAGAAAAGAGCAAACAGTTATTACCTTAATGGCTATTGACGATTGGTATAAATCAGTTCATCATTTAACACAGAAAGATACCAACCGATTCACCTAAGGGAAAATGAAGTGGGTAGGTGGATGCAAATATTTGAGTTATAAGTAGCTGTGGTTGATTTTGTTTGGCGGTATATAAATGTCTATGGGTTATTTAATGCAGAAATCTAAATGCCAATTTTGTTAAGGAGCTCTTGCCAATCCTCGGATCCTGTTTGCAGCGCCATGTCGAATATTGGTCAGCTTGCAAGTGGTCCTGACACACGAGTAGACTGGTGTGGTCACTTCAAGTTCTAATGCAGCTCTGAGTGATTTAATGGAGAGATATATGGGTGAATAGAGTCCACTCATGCAAATGTGTTGGGCAGGTCCATTCCAGCGAAGTGAACTAACCCACCTGCTGCATTAGGTACTCTCCTATAAAATGAGGAGGTAGATTAGCTGGCTTGCCTTAATTAGGAGATACAAGAGGGCAGCCAAGTTAGCAGGTAAGTCATTTGACTTCTACAAGTTTTATGACTTCAACTAAATATTTTGAATGCAGTTTCATGCCTGCAACTACAGATAAATGAATTGCTGGTTATTTTGCTATAAGTAAGTATTGTTAATAATTCTACTATAAAGAGGCATTTTTATACTTTCATACTCTTGTCTTCGTTTGGGAGTCACTAGCTAGGACCCTAACAGGTGTTACTATGCCGGGTTAGGGTAAACCTGCGAAGAACAGCAATTATGGGGTGAGGTATAAGTAAACTTATCTTTCAGAAGGTCTGCAATTTAAAAATAAAAATCAATAAAGAAAAATGACTCCGTTGTTGAAAAGTAAAAATAATTCTAGCGTGTCTCTAGGAATAAAAAATAAATCAAATTAAAACGAGAACTTTTTGCTTGCTCAAAATGAATATTTAGTAACATTAGTTAAAAAAAAGAAACGACTTCCGAATCAATACGTCAGACAAGAGAGAGAAACAAAAAGAAAGATAAAAATTAAAAAAAAAATGTATTACGTAAAAGGAAGATGTAGAGACAGAAAAAAAGAGATATATAGTAATAGTAGTTGTAATATTAGCAGTTTCCTTTTAAGGAAATATTTGGAATTCATTGACCGAGTAGCCAGTACTACTGTCAGTTGAAATTTATAAAATCTTTCATTTAAAATAATTTTTCAGAAAAATCGGTTTCGCAAGTCTCGTCAGTTATTGCTTTTCCTATTATTGTTGGGATTTGTTTGATTGTCTGCAATGTCCCGAGAAAAATAAAATAAAACAAAAAATTAAGTAATAAACAAATTAACAAACTACGAATGGACACAACACAAACAATTAAAAATAATAATATAAACAACAAATAATTTAAAAAAATCAATAATAAATATGTAAAAAGTTACCAAATAACACTATAAAATAGCTACAAATTAACGCATTAGGATTCACAATTATTTCTATTCAGTAGCTTCGAGAATAATTTGAAATATAACCGATACCGACCACCCCAAAACCCTTAAGATATACATTACCAATATAAGCACCATATACAAATAGTCGAACCAAAACATAACACACATAGCTTTAAGATTGCGTTCAAATATGAAGCAGACTGCCGTCGCTTGGTGTTGACTCTATTTTCCTCTTTTGTTTATATATAAATACATACATACATACATATCTGTCTATCTATCTATCTATCTATCTATCTATATATATATATATATATATATATATATATATATATATAAAGAGTGAAGATTGAAGTCAACTCTCAGAG
The DNA here is from genome assembly GCA_903632075.3 of Acanthosepion pharaonis. Lineage (NCBI taxonomy): Eukaryota > Metazoa > Mollusca > Cephalopoda > Sepiida > Sepiidae > Acanthosepion > Acanthosepion pharaonis. The sequence continues at coordinate 1,588,621 of CAHIKZ030003863.1, read as the reverse complement.
GCGACAGGCTGTTTTATGCTAGACGCAATTGTTAGGCAGTCTGACGATTGCGTCTGGTATGAAACAGCCTGTTGCCTCTGAGCGTTGACTTCAAAAATCACTTTTATATTTATATTTACATACGCTCTATCTCTGATGTTGAGCACTTTATCCCATAAATATAGCACACTTTAAAACTATATTTCTTCATATATATATATATATATATATATATATATATAGTCAACGATGAAATTATTCGTGCACCCATCAATTTTTAATATTTTTAATCCTTTTACAGAACCTAATACCCGTATGATGATAGGTTCTTATATGTTAATAAGCATAAAAAAAGAATATAAACTCAATCTTCAGAACAATTTGACAGGCGAATTATGCAAAAATAAGAAAAAACAAAATTATTCGTACAGTATGAAAAATAGAAAAAATTGAACAATTTTCACAATATTTATACCCAAAAGCATGGCCTCTCATCTTTATAATATGCTTCAATCGTTTTCTAAAGTTTTTGATAAGTTTTGAACAAGTCTTTTTTTTTCCATGCGTCAATAGTTACAAGTACTGAAGGTTTTTTGGTGACGGACTTTCAATTCTTGACATAGATTTTCAATAGGATTCAAGTCAGAGCTCATTGAAGGCCATAGCAGATCTCTAATCTTTTTCTGAAGCCGTGCAGTCACTGATTTAGACATTTTTTTTTATCCTTATCTTGCTGGAAAGTAAATCGCCGACCTAAATGAAGATTTTGCGTTGATAGGTGTAGAGTTTCATCCAGAATTTTAATATAGTCTGCATATTTCCTTATCCCTTTTATTGCAATTAATTGTCCAGTCACCCTTGAACTAAAACAACTCCAAAACATCATCATATATATTTTAGCCGCCTCGATGTTTTAATGTTGCTACTGTGTTCTTTGGGAGCAAAGCCTCACCTTTCTTGTCCCAAATCTTCTGTACATCATTATGTCCAAAAAGCTCAATTATTGTCTCATCACTCCATAGTACTTGTTCCCAAAAGCAATTTTCTTTCTCCAATAACGTTTGGCAAAATTAAACCGAGCAACAATGTGACATGGTTTATGAAGATGGGTGCATCATGGTCAGTTTCCATACATATCCATTTCTATTTAAACAACGTTGTATTGTGTGTGTACTTACACTGATAGCCATCGTATCCAAACTTTTCGCGGTGTCTTTCAAAACAACTCCTAGGTTTATATTAACCTTTTGACACTGTTTTCGTTTAGTTCCCGGTGACAATTTGGGTTTTCTTCCACGGAGAGGGAAATTCTCTGTCTTGCCAAACTCTTTAAATCTTTATAACGGACTGTACCGCAGATCTTGGGATAGCTAACCGGTTTGAAATAGATCTGTTACTATTTCCCGACTTGTGCAAAGTTAATAATACTCTGTCTCAAATCAACGCTAAGCTCCTTTGTCTTCCCCATTGTGTTGTTAACATTAGAATAACAATGGTGACACTCTATGCACCATGTAATGTTCTTTGCTGGAATTATCACAAATATTCTACTGAATAAATAGTCTAGAAGGCTTTACCGATAAAATAATTATGTAAATTACTTATACTTACACGAATCAATAAATTTCAAACGATATTTTCTACTGTACGAATACTTTTGTCTTTTCCTATTTTGCATAATTCGCCTGTCAAATTTGTTGTATTTAACCTATTGTCCTGAAAATTGAGTTTTCTATTCCCTGATTTGTGCTTATTAACTTATTAAAAAAATCAGGCATTATATGGGCATTAGATTCTGAGAACTGGATGAAAATATTAAAAATTGATGGGTGTACGAATTATTTCGTCGTTGACTGTTTATATATATATATATATATATATATATATATATATATATAGTTTTAGCGTCAAGAAGATCAATACTTACATACTATGACGCTACTTGGGTGAAAAAGAATAATGAATGTTTTGATGTACCTATGGGAGCATTCGACTCTGCCCAAGTTGAAGATTTAGTGGTCATATATATTTTAGACACTTTGAGTAGAGTAGTTAACCTTAACCAAGTTCGAATTTATAGAGGTGATGGCTTAACCATTGTCCCTAATAGCAACGGTCCCTTGACTTCCAACTTACATAAGAGGATCATTAGTGCCTTCAAATACCTTGGCCTTAAGATTGAAATATCTTCCAACCTTAAAATAGTCAACTTTTTAGATATCACCCTCAACCTCCCTAATGAGACTTATAAACCCTTCCATAAAGTTGATCAGACACCCCTATACATCAATGTCCACTCTAACCACCGGAAATATGTAATAGATCATACCCCCTAAACTGTAAATACTAGAATAAATAGTAAATAAATCTTCTAGCCAGAAAATCTTTAATGAAAATAAATTTTGATACAACCAGGCTCTCAAAAATATTGCTTTTAAACAGGAATTAAACTATGACGAAGAACTAGTAAATCATAGTAATAATAGATCTAAAAACAGTAAGAGGAAAGTAATATGGTTTAACCCACCGTATTGCAGGCTTTCCAACATTGATATAAGAAGTTTCTTCCTAAGGTTAATAGACAAACACTTTGATAGTAAACATCCACTATATAAAATTTTCAATAGGAAGACACTGAAAATTAGTCATTCATGTGTAAGTAATATGGAGAAAATTATATCTTCCCACAATTGTAAAATACTTAAGAACTACCATAGTAGTGAAACTCAATCTAGGAGCCCCACCTGCAATTGTAGGAGTAGAGCTAATTGTCAAATCGGGGGAAAATGTATGTATGAGAATGTAATATATGAAGCTACAATCTTCCTCGAAGAAAATATCAGCCAGAAAAAAAAAAAGATACATAAAAGGTAGTATATCCGCTGGTAATTGGAAGCAGCATCTGTACAACCACAGACCTCTTTTAAATATCGATACCTAAAAAATCAAACTTCCTTATCCAAACACTACTGGGATCTGGTGGATAAGGAACTAACCCCGCATTTCGAATGGAGATTCTTATCAAGAGCGAGAACCCCTAATAACTTACGTGATCAGTGTGATCTATGCATTGCGGAAAAAATTTTATTATTAAAGATAAAAATTCAAATGAGTTGCTGAATCTTCGTAGTGAGATCATTTCCAAACGTAGACATAAAACACTTTAAAACATAAATATGGTCTTATAACGTGTTGTTACCTATAACAGTTCGATCTTGAATCACTAACACCGGACATGATATTTAAATGGAATGACTCTTATGATTATCTATATATATATCATTGTCTGTGTTTATGTGGTGCTCTCTCTATATTTTTGATCATTTAATTTGTGTTAGCAGACTTTATTCATGTGTCGGTATATGTGTATGTGGTTATGTAGGTAAAATGTTTTCCTAGATAACTGATATACAAAATCTGATAGTTTTCCGATATTTTTATATACCTAGATATATATGTAGACTTAATAGATATATACACGTTAATCACACCGTGTTTTTTTTTTTTTTTTTTTAATATTGTTAACGTTTTCTTCTGTTATGGACCGGTTCCTTGTACCACGGTGATAGTCCAAGGTAGAATCAATAAAGAAGAACTTGAATACGGATATGGAATAACACAGATATATTACAAACAGGAATATATACAGAGAGGTAGAAAGTGTTAGTACGAACAATCAGGTTTAGTAGTAATTGTCTGAAGACAACTCTGTTTCAGACTGCCTCTGACTCGACTGACTGACTGGCTCGCTCTGACTGATTAACAGACTCCTGGCGGACCTCAATCCAGACTTCAGATTGAACTCCCTGCTTCCTCATGAGGCGCAGTATTTATTACGTATGGAATAGTCCATTATGTTATTATGGGTAAGGTCCCATAACATCTTCCTCAAAAGTTTTTTAAAGTACAGATTAGTTTTATTCTACCCATCTATTTTTATAAATGTAAAATTGATGTATGGATGGATGTGTTTTTTTTTACCTTTTACTTTATATATATATATATATATATATATATATATATATATGTATACGTTGTATATTTGTTTAGATGAGTGTGTGTATGTTTTTTATGAATGTGTGTAAGGTTTTATGTATAACTGTTTGTGTGCACATATGCGTATGTCTATGCGTATATGTGTGTATGTGTATATGTATGCATGAGTATATGTGTATTTATATATATATATATGTGTGTGTGTGTGTGTGTGTACACGTATATGTATACGTATATATATGCGAGTATGTATAGATATGTTGTTGTGTATGTATGTATATATGTATGTATTTTTGGGCATTTAAATAGTAGGTCTTTTCTAGATTAAATATTTTTTACATGTTTAAGTTGTAACCTGTAGGTTGTATTACTTGCTTTGTCTAATTATTCTTGATTACACATCAGTTCTCTTATAAATGCCCTCGTTTTTATTTTTGCCCCTCCCCCCACTTTTTTCATCTTCTCTTCTCTTGTATACATAAGGTTAGTAATGCAAAGCAGACGGAAAATTTTCACATATACATCGCCAGTATGAATTGGCTGGATTTTAAGTTTAGATCATATCGTTTTTTATTGTGCGTAGTGTCACCACAAATGTATCCACACGTTTCCGGTGTCTGTTTTTTAATTTTAATTTTAGGTCAGCGAATCGGTAGTGATTTATGCATCTGAAAATAATTCCTATTTATCTGTATCTCACTCATTTAAACCGTTATTTAACTCCTCTCTTTAAAACTTCTTTAGGCCTTCCCGTTCTTCTTTCCTCTCTCTAGAGCTTTCATACATTTCCCTCTCACAATTGTTTCCCACTCACACTCTCACTAAAATTTTGTTTTTTATCCCTCGAGTTATATTTTCCGATTTCTTTTTGAATTTGTAGGTCTGATGAATTGGATCATGACTACGATTCCAATGTAATAATTTATAACCATGGAATATTAGTGTTTGAGTCTTATATATATATATATATATATATATATATATATATATATATATATATTTGTTGCACCGGCCTCTAACACAAGGGAATTACACCGGTTCTCACTATATATAGTGCCAGTAATACCTACCCGGTGTAAGCAGCGACAGTACTACAACTGCCTAGCTGAGTAGTACCCGTTTCCTACCTTTTGTATCTGTGATGTTAAATACACTTGTTCTTTAAACCAACTTCGACTTGATTTTCTTATTTTTACTATTGTGCCACGACACAACAGATTGGCGACGTCGGAATCGAAATGATATCACTGCAGACAATCACCTAAAGTGATTGAAATACAAGGATTCGCAAGATTTTTACGGCAAAACACCTTCGTCATTTCAAACAGATATGTGGATACGCAAGGATTAATAGCAAATTAATTACTACAATAGTAATTTGGCGACGTAAAAAAAAAAAAATTATAAGAAACAACCAAAAATTTGCTACCAAAAATTTGCTACCAAAAGTCTACAGCGTGACAACGCGAATAATATTGTCAATTATAGTTGAAAATACTGACACCAAGGATGTCGAAAAAAAGAGGTTCACTGTTTTTTTTTTGTTTCTTTACAAGAAACCAGAGTTTTTTTGTCACGGTAAGATTTTTTTTTCTCCTCTTCAAAGTTAAATGATTTGTCGATTGAAAAATATATATTCGCGTAAGTCATTTGTGCTTAAAAAAAACTGTTAAAAATTCGAGTCATATTTGTGCAAAACCACAAAGAGGTTGGAAAAAAAATTTGTGATTTTCCCATTAGTCGACACTCCTTAAAGCGACGGATTTTTTTTGTTTTTTACGAGAAATACATATTTCTTGTTTGCGTATTAGTTGAGCAAACTAATTTTAGTAAGCAAGCCTTGGGAAAACTGATTTGTTTAATACAAGTGTAAACTGTATGGTGCGTAAATTGAATTCGTACCATGGACGCAGAATTAAGAGAGTCTCTTCTTCAATTGTTCAAATTTCAAACGGAACAAAGTCTCGCGTTGCAAAAGCAACAACTTCAACGACAACTTGAAAGTGAGGAGAAATTTAAAAAAGAGTTGTTGGAACAACAGAAACGCATCGAACAAATGTTTATGAAAACACAGGAGGAACAGAGGAAACTTCTGGGGGCAACACAGTTAACGAATGCAAGCGAGAATCATAACGCATTTTCCCAGAAGGCTGTGTGGAACGCTATTGAAAGTTTCAATTATAATCCAGAAGACGATGTCACATTTGCTCATTTCTATAGAAGATATGAGGATATTTTTGTATCGGATTGCGGTACATGGACAGACGCTAAAAAAGTTAGGTTTCTGCTAAGAAAATTGGGAACTGCCGAGCATACAAAGTTCCTGAATTTTATCCTTCCAAAAAAGACCAGTGAGTTGAACTTTCAAGAGACAGTTACTCTACAACAGAACTGTTTTCTACAAAATCTTCTCTTTTTCACAGGAGATATAAGTGTATGAATGTCACTAGAAGAGAGGAAAATGATTACACTACTTATGCAAGTATTGTAAACAAGCATTGCGACGACTTTATACTGGAGGAATTATCATCAGATAATTTTAAATGTTTAATATTTGTGCAAGGGCTGGTTTTAGGTAAAGACGCTGAGATCAGGCGTCGTGTTTTAAATAAACTCGAAAATGAGCCGAATTTAAAACTACAAAGCTTAGCAGAAGACTGTGAACGGTTTGTTGCGTTGAAACAGGACAGTCGTGACATAGAGGAAAGCGGAGTGTCGCACATTAAAAAGGTCCATCAGAAGAAAAATTTAACTTCAAAAAATAACCAGAGGAAAAAACAGGGAAAAGATCCACCTGGACCGTGTTGGAGGTGTGGCGATAAACATTGGTACAATGAGTGTCCCTAAAAATTCAAACAATGTGACAACTGCTACCAGAAGGGGCATAAGGCATCACATTGTAGGGAAAAATCTGGTAGAAAGAAGACATCCATTAAACTAACGAAAATTGAACCTGAGGAACGAAATATCCCGAAATTTGTACAGGTCAAAATGTTTAAAAAGAAAGTAAGACTACACCTTGATAGTGGGTCTGATATTTCCATCATTAATATACAGACATGGAAGAAGCTTGGGAGACCCACTATGATTAAATCACATAAAACGGCGAGAAGCGTCAGTGGTGAAAAAATCACCTTCGAAGGAGAATTATTGACGAATATTTCTTTTCAGAATAAGACCGAAAAAGCGAAAATTTTTGTCATGCGAAAATCAAATAACCTCTTTGGAACGGATCTGTTCGAAAAATTTAGACTATGGGATCTGCCTTTTTGTCAAAAAGTTGAGGATTCGAATGTGGAGGCAGAAAAACTTAAGAGGGAGTTAAAAGAGAATTTTCCAGACGTATTTACAGGCGGTCTTGGAAGGTGTACAAAAGCGGTAGCAAAATTTGAAGTCAAAGAAAATGAACAGCCAGTGTTCAAAAAAAAAAGAAAGGTTCCATACGCCGCTATAGAACAAATAGACGGTGAATTAGAAAGACTCGAAAACATGGGTGTCCTCGAAAATTTGATCACAGTGAGTGGGCTGCGCCAACAGTCTACATCAAAAAAGAAGAGCAAGGAGATTAGGGTTTGTGCCGATTTCTCAACAGGTTTAAACAATGCATTAAAGGATCACCATTATCCCCTTCCGAGCCCTGAAGAAATATTCGCGAAACTGAGTGGAGGGAAATATTTTTCTAAAATCGACCTCAGTGACGCGTATTTACAAATCCCAGTCGATCAGGAGTGTTCAAAGCTGCTATGCATCAATACCCATAAGGGATTATACAAGTTTAACAAACTTCCTTTTGGGGTTAAAATCGCCCCTGCGATTTTTCAGCAAACAATGGACATGATGTTAAGGGGGCTGGACTTCGCACTAGGGTACCTGGATGATGTGTTAATGAACAGCGCTAGCAAAGAACAACACAAAGCTCATGTAAACCAAGTATTCAAAAGGATCCAGGATTATGGATTTAAACTGAAACAGGAAAAATGTACCTTTTTCATGGAAAAAATAAAATACTTGGGGCAAATTATCGATGAACATGGAAGAAGGCCGGATCCAGATAGATCGAGTGCAATAAGGGACATGCCTGCTCCAGAAAATATTGCTTCTCTAGAAAGTTTCTTAGGGTTGGCGAATTATTACAATGTATTCGTGCCAAATATGCATAAACTAAGATCACCCTTAAATGAATTGTTAAGGAAGGACCAAAAATGGGTCTGGACGCAAGAGTGCGAAGAAGCATTTCAGGAAATTAAAGATATATTAACGTCTGACTTGTTTCTGGCACATTATAATCCCAAGCGTGATATTATAGTTGCAAGCGATGCCAGTGCCTATGGCATAGGAGCATGCATACTACACAAAATGGATGATGGAAAAATAAAACCCATAGCCCATGCATCCCTTTCACTTTTACCAGCCGAAAAGAACTACTCGCAAATTGAGAAAGAGGCGCTAAGCATTATATTCGCAGTAAAGAAATTTCATTGTTTCTTGCACGGTAGACAATTTCTGTTACAAACAGATCACAAACCTTTACTAACGATTTTTGGATCGAAAAAGGGACTACCACAACATACGGCGAATAGACTCCAAAGATGGGGTACCATTCTTCTGAATTATAATTTTCAAATGGAGTGTGTACCATCTAAACAACTTGGTCATGCAGATGGCTTATCAAGGTTAATATCTAAGCACACAGAACCATTGGAGGATATGGTCATAGCAGCCATTCAAGCGGAAGTTGAAGTAAAAAATATTTTGTGACACGATAAGAGAACTTCCAGTAACGCTTGATGAGATTAAGAGTAAGGCAGAGGTGGACGAATTTATTATAAGCACAAAAGAAAAAATCAACAGTAACCAACTGGATGAAGAAATTTATTCAATTTGTGATAACGTCCTGTTATATACCGACAGGGTCGTAATTCCTACGACATTACAGAAAAGAATGCTCAAGGAATTCCATGTAGGACATCCAGGCATATCAAGAATGAAAAGCCTTATGCGCTCTTTCGTTTTCTTGCCAAACATGGATAAGGATATAGAAGAAAAAGTCAGGGAGTGTAGAGGATGCGCATTAGCTATGAAAGCTCCTCCGACTCAATTCGGATCGTGGGCAAAACCGGACCGACCTTGGTCGAGAATTCACTTGGATTTTGCTGGACCGTTAGATGGTTTCTACTATCTCATTGTTATAGACAGTCTATCTAAGTGGCCGGAAGTACTGAAATGCAAGAACCCCACATCCGAGGCAGCTATTATCATCATCCTGTATGAACTATTCGCTAGGTTTGGAGTTGTAGACTGCATTGTCACAGACAATGGAACGCAATTCACGTCTACCGAATTTAAACATCTCTGCGAGGATTATCTAACCGAACATATAACCATTCCACCGTACCATCCAAGAAGCAATGGGCAAGCGGAGAGATTCGTGGATACGTTCAAGAGAGCCCTGAGAAAGGCTAGTGGATCACCGACGGATAAGTCAATCCAACAGTTCTTACACGTTTACAGGGTCACTCCGAATACAAACATCGAAACGTCGAAGGTCATGTTCGGACGCAAGGTTAGATCAATTTTCCACAACTTGTTACCAAACCAGGATAGGCCAAACCTAAAAAAAAAGTTGGTGAAAGAGCTTTCTACAAGATGCATAGAAATAATAGGACCTTTTGGGAGTCCGGCACTATTGAGAAACAAATAGGCAACATGGTCTATATGATTAAGGGACCAGATTTCGTGCACAAACGTCACACTAACCAAATCCGGAAAAGATACTCGAACAGTGAGGTGACCAGATCGCCCGAGGAGGACATCATGGACACAGTGTTTGATACTTTTCAGGTTCCCATACCAGAGACAGCTCCTGAGAATAGGAGGTCAGAAAGAAAACGGAAATCAACGGAGTTGATTAGGGTGAACCCAAAACAAAAACGTTATTAATTCCCAGACGGGATATTTTCAAAGTGGGGTGTTGCACCGGCCTCTAACACAAGGGAATTACACCGGTTCTCACTATATATAGTGCCAGTAATACCTACCCGGTGTAAGCAGCGACAGTACTACAACTGCCTAGCTGAGTAGTACCCGTTTCCTACCTTTGTATCTGTGATGTTAAATACACTTGTTCTTTAAACCAACTTCGACTTGATTTTCTTATTTTTACTATTGTGCCACGACACAACAATATATATATATATATAATTATTTATTTAAAATTATGATTCCAACACGCTACATAAGAGTTCTCATGTTTCATCCCAAGTTTTACAAGTTCTAGTTTTGTTTATAATTTTCCATTTTACTTTTAAATAAATAATTATAATTATGCTCTACTTTTGTATCGAGCACTGTTTTTTTTAAAATAATAACAAAAATACTAAAGAACTTTGGATTATTTACCTAACGAGTTCTTTCCTATTTTCTATATATTTTTCACACACACACACACACACACACACACACACACACACACACATATATATATATATATATAGTATTAATGTGGGTAAAAGTTTGTCACTTAGATAATTGATGTTACCTTCAGTATCCCGACTCCAGAGTTACGTAGGTGGACCTGCCCGTCCACTCTTCATGAAGTATCAACTGCTTATATATTTTTGTTATTTTTTCTTTTTTTATACATTTAACATTGGTGCAAGTTTTTTCTGTATTTTGCGTTCGTGCGTGCGTTTGTGCGCGTGCAGCCATGCGCCCGTCTCTGCGGATGTGCGTTAGCGCGCCCGTCTGCACGTGGATGTGCATACGTGTAGGCTACCGTGATCATTTGTCCTTTTCGTTAGTGTTAATGGGTAAGTCCTCGAATAATTTAAATCATCAAATACTTTTGGTGAAATAGGATCACCAGAAAATCAGCAATAGAACTAAGATATTATTTAATTAGAAAACATATATATATATATATATATATATATATATATATATATATATATATATATAAATTTACATTATTCGGACTATTGTCCTTATCTTTCTCGCCATCTTTCTCGCCATATTTATCACAATCTTTGGGTCCTGTCACTGGATCTAACCAACGCCTTTATCCACTGTGCCATGTGTCCTTGAGGACATCTGGGTATGAATTTCTGGGTATTATAAACCTAATCTCTTCAGCAACCATTTTTACCAGTGCTCATATTGTAATTTTGCTGTTATCATTACATGTCTTTACCAGAACTCATATTGCAACTTTGTTATCATTGCTTTTCTCTGGCACTCCTTATTACTGGTTCCCATATTGTATTTATTTCTATGTTTGGTCGGCTCAGGAGGTTTTTGTGGCCTAGCACATGTGCTGATTCCTTAAGTTTACGAATTTTCCAATACCCAGCTGTCCTCAAGGACACATGGCACAGTGGATAAAGGCGTTGGTTAGATCCAGTGACAGGACCCAAAGAGTATGACTTCAATACCCGGTTAAGGCAGTGGAGAACTTTCAGAGGAAAATTAGCAGGAGATAACTGATAACTGACATCCATCAAACATGGCACGTGGAATTAGAACAGTCTACCCCAGAGAGCGAAATAAAGGGTTCAGTTCGACATTCCAACCACCTGAAGAAGGCCGGAGCGTACAACGGCCGAAACGTTGTGATAAATATGGCGACCAAGATGAGGATAATAGTCCGAATAATGTAAATAATGTACATAATACCTCATCTCAGAAATATAGACAGATATATAAATTTATTTGTTTAAATGTTATTTTTAATGGATACTCATATTTGAGTAGATGCTTTGTTTTTTATTATCAAACATTATGCATATTTATTTACATCTACCGGCCTGAATATTCGAATATTCTAAAAAGAAGCAAAAAATTTAATTCAATAATAAAAAAAATACTTTCATTTTGACGATAAAACTGTGTTTTCATTATGTTTAGAGCATGTTTTCAACACGGTATATTGATTGTTTTCGTGGAGGTACCTACTCTCTCTGTTTGTTGTCTTAAAATAAACAAAAATTGAGAGAGAGAGAGAGAGAAAGAAAATAGAAGAGATAGAGAGAGAGAAAAGAGAAAACGAGAGAGAAATAAAATAGAGAAAGAGAAGAGAGAAAGAAAGAAATAAAAGAGAGAAAGAAAGAGAAGAGGAAAGAGAGAGAAAGAGAAAGCGAGAGAGAGAGAGAGAGAGAAAGAAAAAGAGAGAGAAAGAAGAGTAAGTAAAATTAATCTTCAAGCTTGCTAGTCTTTGCAGGGCGTATATTTGATAAGTGCACAAAAAGAAATGAAAAAGACATTTAAAAAGAAAGTTCTATCGTAAATGTCCCCTATAAATACTTGCCAGGCAAACTAATTTTGACAGACGACATTCGTTGTGTAACCGAGTAAAAAGCAAACATTTTACTACGAACAATCTCAATCTGATTGCATTGTTCCCAACGCTCTCAGTTAAATCCTAATTACTTTAATCAGCCATTTCATACAATTTATTCTGCTCTTCGTTGTTTATCTTGTTTAATAATTCAAGAGATGGGCGTTATATCGTATGACAAAACAATCTTTCACACTCTGTATTTGGATTTTGGGGAGAAGAAAAATATACTGCTTAACGACATCAATCTAACAAGGCGTTGAAATCTTGAAGTGTGACTGCCAACACAGAGTGGAAAACACACAGGAGGTAAAATAGTTCCTTTAATCAATATGAGGGACACTTTTTGAACATTGTATCTCGAAAACACACACTGTCCAAGAGTTTAAGTTAAGATCAAATCGACAATTCTTTTCGAAGTTTATGCTCTGTGTCAACTAATGCATTTTGACAAAATGGATGCTCATTTTTAAACCGATATGAAAAATACTGTTTGATCTTAAAATCTTGATTTCTATATAAAACTCTTCTTCTTCGTGCTGTTCCTTTTCACAACTTTGGCTGTCATGGCTCTCTACAACTTCCTATCCTTATAAATGTTTATCTTTTTATTGATTGTAAAATTTCTCTGACTGTTCTTTCCCCATTGTGTTTGCTAGAAATGTCAACTGTCTCTTTCTGATTCTATGTAAAGGTGTTTTCTTTGTCATTTCCCTTAAAACCTCCATGTTGTTCACATGTTTCGTCCATGATATTCTCAGCATCATTCTGTAGAATTGCATCTCTGTTGCCCCAAGTCTTCTCTTCATCTGCCAACATTCTTCAACATTCACTGACATTTTTTTAAAAGAATTTCACTCCATGCAAAGCAATAAAGCCAAGAAGTTACGAGGTGTTAGAGAATTTGAGAAAAAAACACTATTAAGGAGTGAGAACAATAAAAGAACATGAATTAAGAAGACAGTAATGTAAATTTCTGAAGACCTCAGTTGACTTGGAAGCAAAAATCCGGAAGAGAGTTCCACAATCAAGAAGAAACGATAGAAGAAACTGTTAGCATAGAACTTACGGTTACACCTAGCCAATTCAACTTTAAATTGATGTGACCTTGCCACCAATCTAGTACTGTATTCATAAAGTATAGTTACCATAGAGGAATGTTTATCGGAACAATTACCATGGAAGTATTTATAGAAAAGGTACAAAGGCACATGGAAACTACGTTTTGGTAGTGGGAAAGCGACAGAAGCCGGGATACCAGGTCAAGACCAGTAACATTGCAGATTCTTTGGATTTTATCAAGAATCTCTAAATATAAGCACCGGGCCTGATGTGGCAGAAATATTCAAAGAACAGATGAATGGTAGGCTTATAAACGTGTAAAATAGATTCTGATGAGAAAATTGTCTAGTTCGACACAGTGAACCAACTTTCTTAGCATCAGATCTATCAATTGATTCAATATAAACTTTCCTTTTCATCTCAGCGGAAAACGTTAGTCACTCTTTCTGAAGTTAGTCTCAGTTATGCTGACGGAAGGTTATCGTAGCCCTGGCTACGCTGTACACTTGATCTAAGCAAACACTTCGACGTTGACCTTTTCGCTGTATTCCCTACACTTTCTGTAATTTACTTTAATTTCATAATTGACCTAACGACTTTTTAATTCTCTTTGTGTTACGAACCTATTCGTAATGCACTTCATGACTATTTTTATACTTTCATATTTTGTAGCTTATTTTTTCTTGAGATTTTTAGTATTTTGCGAGAACTTTGATTGTTGTTACACTCTCTTAATATATCTCGGTGACTTCTCGCCAAATTCAAGGAGTCAGAGAGAGAAGAAACGCAGGCTCCTGTCCATTGTGGACAGGGCGCTTGGACGGGTTATGTAATAAGTTACGTTTCCATTTATGTTTGTCTACCAACTAGACACTAGTTGGGCTTTCCTATCTACCCTTACTTCCGGCACTCTTGGTCTTTATTATTTCAAACACACTCTTGCATTATTTCAGGCCACCACAGACCCTTACTAATGGCGTTCTTGGCCTTGCTACTTCGGCCACACATTGATCCCTGCTTCCCTTGGCCTTGCTACATCCAGCTACCATAGACTCTTACTTATAGCTGCCACAGACCGTTGCTTCTGGAATTCCTGGTTTTACTACTTCCGGCAACACCCTGGTCCCTGCTTCCGGCATCACTCGTTTGACGGCTTGATGGGCATGCTCATGACAGCCTCGAACTTCTGGCTACTCATTGGTCCCTACTCCTTCTGACATCACTTTCTTTAACCTAATTCACCTGGTTGATCGTTAATGGACCTGCTCACTATAGTTTCGAACTCCCGGCTGCACACCCGTCCCTACTTGTGGCATGCATATCGTTCTACACTCTAATAACCTATCTCATACACTACGGTTATAATTCTACAAGAGGTTCACCACTGGACCCGACCAGCAACAGCATAAAACCAACACCCGACATTGGATTTAATCAGCTACAACATAACGCCCGCACCGGACACTTAAAAGGATACTCTCTTCTCTTTGGCTATGTCGTCTAGATTCAAATAACCTATCCCGTACACTACGGTTATAATACTACGGAAGGTTTACCACTGTACTTGTCCAGCCCATTCAACACCTTCATCGGACCCACATGCTAACCTGCAACGACTCTGGTCTGTATAGTAAATAAATTTTGTATCAATCTTAAATATCCTCGTTCTGTTGTCAATTTTATTTCACCTGTCAGATTCCACGTCTTTAAATTAAACATTTTAGTGGGCCACTTGTGACCTCATATTTATTTGTGTGCTCAGGCCATATAACATTGCACCCCACTCCAGGGAGCGCATAACAAGGTAAAAGGGGTTCTTTCAGACGGTTAAAAGAGTGGGGTTTTGTTTTGGAGGTGTTAAGATTAACAAGACATTCCTTGTTCCAGTTAATGCCAGATTGTAAGTCATTTTTTAGATCAGCTGCTAGCTTGATCTTAGCGGACCTATCAAATTTAACATTAAGGCTGGAGTAAATAGACGTGTCATAAGTATAGATACTGAGTTGAAAACTGATGACACCAGAGAGGTCACTGATGAAAATTAGAAACAACGTAGCTCCAAGGATAATACAAAAAGATCTAGAAGAGTGGTCGTTCAAGACAACTTTGATTTTACGATTTGATAAAAAAGAGTGATTCAGTTCCCCAAAACTCTTCCAGAACTACCATAACCTTTCAGTTTGTAAAGAAGACCAGAATGCCAAACCCTGGCAAATGTCTTCGAGATGTCTGAAGCAACGACCCAAGCTTCACTATTTTTATTTAAAGCTTGACAGACTCTTTCAGCAATAATCGTTAGCATATCAGCAGTTGATCTCGAGAAGCGGTTCTAAGTGGAAAGTCGAGCAAAGATACTCCAGATGAGTCAAGAGTTGAATTTGAAAAGAATTTACGAGCAAAACATTCTGCTTTATCAGCAGATGTTAAAACCACAAATTGAGTGAACAGAGATAGAAACCTATTCTTATTTAACGCACTATTACAGACCCACCAGTAGTCATATGAACCAAACTTGTTACACTCTATTCGATAATGATATACGACTGCTGACACCTCCCGACAATTAGACCGAGAGATAACATAAGTGCTCGTGTACGAAATCAACCAACTGACAAATTTTATAATTATATTAATCGTATATATATATATATATATATATATATATATATATATATTATATATATATTGTTATACATTAAGAATTGGACAAAAGTCCGACAATTTAATAAAAGACATTTTTTATGTTTAACATTCTTTTTATAGATAAAGTATTTAAGTAAATGCTCTGTTTATAATAAACAGTTACTGTTTATTATAAACAGAAACATTATCTATAAAAAAGAATGTTAAACATAAAAATGTCTTTAATATATTGTTATGTTACCACGCAACCGACCCTCCATAAGTTGTACACCTATAGCGAACCATCTCTCTTTCCTTCTCTGAACTGTGACGTTCCCCCACTCTCAACTTATTGAAGTCAGCAGTCGAATGAACTGTTGGACAGCCAAATAACCCTGGAAACAAAATCGGGTAAGATCTAAAAATAATATCTCACACACGTGCGAAATCACGTGATCTAATATGAAAAGATGATCGACAAAAATATCTGAATAATTACTTGGATTGCGGAGCTCAAGCTATCAACACTCTTTCTTTTGTTATTGTCAATTAAAGGGGATTGCATAATGAAGAGACTGAAGCCTAGTCCTAACTCACATACACTATGCCGCATGTGGACATGTATTTGATAGACCAAATAGTTCCAGACCAAGATGCAATGGTGAATTACTCAACGTGTTAACCACTGAGGACAAGAGCGTGTGTGATTTCTCCAATTAGCGAATTCGAGAAAGCAACAATCATTGCATCTATTTCGGAAGTTTTGGGGAGTTTGTGATTGACAGATGATATTTCATTTAATCTGTTGGGTGAAACCTCTATCTTTAAGTCTCTAGAATTGTTTGGAGAGAGCAGTTTGGTGCATTAAAGAAACATCAGAGAAGGAATGCCAGTCTCCCAGCAGAGATACTGATGTATGCTTGTTATCATTAATATTTCCTTTTGGAAAGATGGTAACTTGGTATGTAACATTTCCTGAATTACAAATGCCACCAACTGGGCAGTTGGCTTTGGTTCAACAATTGTAAAAGGGATTGTTATTAGGTAAGTTGCTGTCATAAAATGATTTTAATATTTTTTTTTATGTGAGTCAATGATATATAAATATATTGTTTGTACAGGAGTAACTAATTTTTAGATTTTTCCTATTAAAAAATATTTGTAGTGGGTTGTTGTGATTAAAGTGTTTATCATTTAAATTCAGAAAATATCTCTCAATATTTACATTAGGTAGTTTACAGAAAGGATGGGGTGAACCGTATTATTTTTCTTCTGTTTTTGGACTCATTAGTTTTAGTCTTTCAAATATTCCTGGTAAAATAACTTTTCTTTGAAGTCACTATTATTGAGGGCTTCATTATAAGTTATTTTATCTTCATTGAAGATGTTTTTTTGTTAGAATATATTAAGGCTAGTGTTTACAGTGTTAGGAATTTGTTTAATTATTGAATTTGGATGAGTGAAGTTCCCATTAATATAAATAGGCAGTTGATTGTCTTTGTAAAATGGCTTAAATGTGTTGCTATGAAGGTTGAAAGTGATATCTAAGAAATTAACTATTTTATGTTAGATGAGATTTCAGTTTTAAAACCAAGGAATTTGAAAGCCTTTAGAATCTTCTTCTGTATGTTAGAAGATAGTGGACCATTACTATTTGGGATGAAAATAAGACCATCATCTCTGTAAAGACCAACCTTTTTAGGATCAATAATCCTACATAGGAACGTCAAAATTATTATTATGACTGTTAATCCAAATGAAATTATTATTTATCAATAATGTTTTGCTGGAAGCTAGGATAACTCTGAATTAATCATCCATAATGTCTACATAGTTTTTAGAAAAATTTAAACTTTCTAATCATATATATATATATATATATATATATATGGATGAATAGATGGATGACTCGATTTATAAAAATATTGTTAGCCTGAAAAAGAGTTTCTTCTAGGGAGAAAATGCACCAGTTTTCTAATTTATCATTCGATTACCTATTATTAGTCTTCCATGATAAGAATTATGCTACAGTTTTATGTTCGTATTTTTTCGTTCTTCAGTTTCGTCTAAATTTATCTTTTTCTTTTAAGCTTAATATAGATGCCTCGTCCGAGTATGCAAATAATGGTAGAGCAATCAAATGTACGTAGTTGAAAAGAAGAAGAAAAAGAAGACAGTCTTAAAATAACGAACAAATTTGTTATCATTATATAAATGGAAGTTGTAAATACTGCGATCAATTCCACATACTGAGGCCAGTAGAACGCGTATAGTGCTCAGGATAAGTCACGTGCAGACCTGTGTAGCGAGTTGGTCAGAGTTCATATATAGGTCGGTCAGGTCAATGAAGATGAACTGATCAGAGTCCAAACGGAAGTTGATCACCGCGAATATGTGGGAGAATGCAACTGTTTCACTGCAGTGAGAAGCAAACTAGCAGAAACGTGTGGCTGTGAGTTGTTCACGGCAAAACTAGTATCTATCAATTTTTAAAACTGTTATATAAAAAACAAAATGAATCCTAGAAGACTGATTGGTTGGAATATCTTCTTTTTTTTTCTCTTTAGCATGATTGGCTAGTACAGTAATTCTCGGGGATCCGCTTAAAGAAATAAAAGTCTTTGGGAATCGTCACTTAGTCTTGTCCTTGCGTTTTGGGAATTTGTGCTCAAGATATTTATTTTCTGACCAAATGGACAAGTTATCTAGAAACATTATATCGGAATAAGAATACTTTTAAAATAGAAATCTGCCACAATTTTTTTTTTTTTTTTTGAAGAGTCCTATAATGACGATATTGTTTGCGTAATGCTTGTGTCAACACAGCATCATGCAAGAATGGGCTCTGAACTCAACTGTGAATGAAGAGATATACATGCTTGACCTTAATTAAGTTCAGCCGGCGGTGGAGATCCGCAACTCACCCGTTGTCAGTGGTGACCCGAGAGATGAACCACTGCGGGCAAGGCTGCACTTGAGATGTGCATGCATGAGAAAAACAAAACATTGTATAGATAGATATGAAGAAAATATCTGGAAAACAAAACAAAAATCCTTAAAATGCGATTATGTTGTTTTAATATGAATGAAATGTCGACGTCTGACGTTTCGGTTTAATAACCTTCTTCAGGACAATATTCATTAAAAATACAATTAACATAATCAGTATAACACGACGAAAACAATGGACATAAAAAACATGTCTTATCCAAAACAGATAAATGAAAATTTTAAATGATCAGCTTTCCGTTTGAGCGTGGTCACGTTGTCGTCAAATGGGCGACGCTTTCAAAACGTATTCTTAAAAATTTTTATAAATTTGATTCCGATGGAAAGATTTTTCATATATACAGTTCGTTAGAAAATCTTTTCTGTTCTTCTAGGAATACGCGGAGACTAGTAGATTCCTGTATCTTCGGATAAGCATGCAGTCCTCCATGTAATAAAATGAATTCAGGTTTGTATTTCCAGTGGACAGTATGATAAGCAAATATAAATGAAAATTTTAAATGATCAGCTTTCCGTTCTGTTTTTCCAGATATTTTCTTCATTCTGTCGGATTTATATCCATTTATATTTGCTTATCATAGATAGATATATAAACAACTGCTCCAGAGCGAAGTAGGTCAGTCTCCCTCAGATATCACAAGAGAATGTAAGGTCCAAATTCGATTGAAAGCTCCACGAGGCCACAGTGGATGACCATAACACCCATTTCCTTAGTTTTGTTTTAGACAGTTTAAAAAAAACTGTGACGTGGTTATTTTAGTGAGTGATACACAGAAAATGTTTCCATTGGTCAACATATAATGAAACCATTTATTTCTTGAATCTCATGAGGTGATGTCTTTGTTAAAGAAGGATCACTGAAGTGAGCAATACAAACCTGCTGTTTTGAATGTTGCTTTAGAATTCTCTGCTATGAATACGCTTTTGTTCTGTGCGTTGAATTATGCAGAAAGTTTTTCATTTGATTAAATTCATAAGTTATAGTTATTTCAGTATTGCTTAGTGTGGCACAAAGCTAAAATCGGGATCGAACTCACTACAGGAGTAATAGTTTGCTGAAGTAGCTTGTTAACCATTACATCACAGCGAATCGTCGATGTCATGAGTCGTAGAAAAACATGCAACCGTAATGAGTAAGAAATTTGAATAAGAAAAAGGTCGCTTATTAAAAGACATTTACTCTGGGGAAACCTAGAAAAAATGGTTAAATTATTATAATGGTTCGCTTGCTGTAAAACAGTAGTTTCCAGTACCATCTCTCAGACTATCAGTAAATATAATAAGTTCGGGCCTCATGGTTGACCCCACTATTGCGGGTTTTATGATATAACTAAAATAAGCTTAGTCAATAACTATCGGAAAGCTGCCATTCATCCTCCGTTAGAACCATAGGTGTGTTTCAACACCCAACAATTGTTTTTCTTTAATAGTGAACAAGAATATTACTGACACATATGGTCCAGTACTCTTGTTATATATTTAGAAGAATCATCAATATTATTGGTCCTGATCTGGCGTCTCGGCTTCAGTCACTTTCCCATCGCCGTAAAGTTGATTCCCTGTGCCTTTACTATAAATATGGTTCATGGTAATTGTTCGAATCAGCTCTTCATTTCGGGTTTATTTTTCATATTTGTTGTTGTGCCTGAATGAGTGTGTGTCTGCGTGAGTGCTTGGGATGAATGAATGTTTTATATTATTATAGTCCCGCATTAATTTCGTCTCGTCAACTGATATTTCTACTACATTATTTTTGTTTAGTTTCTTATATTTACGTAGTTTTATTCATTTTTGTAAACATTCACTAGGGTTTAGATTTTTAGATTGTTATTTTATTCCCCTGAATTGTACATAAGGGAACTAGTTAAAACTTTCATAGAGACAATGAGGTATTATGGCGAATGTAGTAAGAAAGGTAAGTCAGAATGCGTTGTTTTGGTGTAAGGAATAATGTTGTATGTTTGGGTCAGTGTTTGTGGCTAGCTAAGTTTAACATTAAGACAGAAAAAGACCGTTCTTTTCCCCATTCCCCATTTTGGCATTGTGCCTCATTTTTTAAATAATTCACAAATAAATATCACCCTTCGCTATGGTACTTAGAGTTTATGAATTTAGATGCAGTACTAGATTGGCAACAAGGTATCATCAGTTTACAATTGAATTGGCTAGATGTAACCGTATGTTCTATGTTAACAGTTTATTTTCTCGCACTTCTTAGTTGTGGAACTCTTTTCCGGCTCTGTGCTTTGATCTTCATAAATTTAAATGCAATGCAAATCGCTATCTACTGTCATCTTGATTAAACTTCTAGTGTTCTCTTTTCTTTATAATATTTCTATTTTCTAATTTTTTCACGCTCTTGTGTTTTAGTGACTTTATTGCCTTCCATTGAGGTAAATTCGATTATAAAAAAAAAAAAAAAAAAAAAAAAAGTGACAAGCCATGATTAGCTAAGTAGCTTTCCGAATATATCTATTAAATAAGTGCAAGGAGTTTCTGGTTTTAATCATAATGTTTGTGTGAATTGCAAGCCGTTTTCTTTATTTACTAGAATTAAAATGAAACTTATTTCTGCATATTTGAATTTTTGAAATTTACAAATTCATTTTTTAAATATCGCCCTTTAAAATTGGACTTTTCAAAATAAAACATTTTTTTCTATTTATATTACACAACCTAGAAAAAACATCCAAAAGTAATGCATAACAAGAAAACTAGGAACTGAATGATAGATCTATAATAATTTCATGTCAGTCAGTTATGTGTCATGCGTGGTAAACATTTAGGCGATCATGTATCTTTCGATGCATGACTGACGAGGCAGATTTTTTCCCGCAGTAGGTTTCCATTTCTTTCTGCGGTAGACCAGTTGCCATCCAAGGCTATAGAACTCGGTCTGTCCTGCTATTTACCCATAGTTGTGGGGAGAAGAAGACGATTCATACCTTTCCCAAGGGTATTAGCACGTAAGTGAATGTAATGGATTCGGCTGGATTTCGAACTCGGCGTTCCGAGTTCAAATTCCAGATGAATCCATTATATTACAATCACTTACGTGCTAATACCCTTGTTTGAAAACCCCTAATGTTGTGACAATACTCTAAAGTGCTAAGATGTTAACAACATTAGACATTTAAAAAGGAAAATTATTTGATACATGAAAGAAAAAAATAGAAAAACAAAAAAGCCTCGTTGTGAAGAACCAATCAACAAACATGACATTAACGTCTGTTTTACTGTTGTGTAGTTCGTAACTTTTCTTCTGGTGTTGTGTTGTTTGTGCTTAAGAGGGGAAGTACCGGTTAGCCTAACGGTTATCGACACGGTAAACGCAATAAGGAAAAACCGTGTTCAAATTTCAGCTAGTACTCTTTTACCGTGCCGATAACCTTTTGTGAAAGGCATGAATCCACATTAATGTCTTGTTGCCAGATATCTCTGTCAGAAAATAATTTGTCTCTGTCATTCTAAAAACAACCTTTCCACCAGTGATGATTCATGATGATGATATTTCAGATCTTTATTTCTAGAATGATGAAATATCATCATCATTTAATCAAGATTCAAGACACCGCATTGGTTTTACGCGTGTTAAATATTCTCAGGGTTATTGTGTTTACTGTTTCTTTAAAATTTGGGCTTACTTGTTTATAATTGTTCCGAGATTTTCGTGGTTAATTATAGCTTTTGAAACCGTCAACTATGGATTTTCACTGAGCGAAGAAGATACGTCTGTGCTGTTCTCTTTACCACTGCGATCCCGCCTGTGGTGGAAAGATTCTTTTTATCATGATGAAGTTTCAATAATGAAAAGAAGACGAACGGAGCAAAACAACACAAGAAATAAACAATGTCCTGGGCACGACAATAATCTACATCCGGCAGCAAGGTCTTTGATCAGGAGGTTTTGAGGACTGTGGAACCACCTTTTAATTTTTGTTGTTCCCAGGTCCACCCTAACCCAGGGTGATAACACCTATTAGGGTCCCAGCTATGGGCAAAGAGTTAACCCACAAACTGGGGTGAAAGCAAGATGAAAGGATAAACATTTTTATATTAAAAATACCAATCATACATTTTAATAGTAAGAAAATTACCAGCTTTACGCTTTCTTAAAAAACAAAAAATAAAGAAATAAATATTACTAGCAATATATTTCAATTAAGAAAAATATTATCAGCAATATATTTTTGTAAAAGAAATTATTAATGCTCCAAAGAAAGTTAAATTTCAGCATTTAATGACCCATAAGTTGTTGATATGCCGCTAAATATACAAACAAATAAACAAGAAATGAACAATGTTCACTTACGTGGTAATACCCTTAGGAAAGGTATTATCATCTTCTTCTCCCTCCACTTATGGGTAAATAGCAGGGCAGATCGGGTTCTATAGCCTTGGATGGCAACTGGTCTACCGCAGAAAGAAATGGCAACTCACTGCGAGAAAAAAAGTCTGCCTCGTCAGTCATGTATCGAAAACATAACTGACTGATTAACCTATCATTACGAGTTTTCCGACTATAGAATACCCGTGGAAATTCCCCTATTGCAACGTTAAATATTTTTAGATTTAACAACTTTAATTAAATATTGCAATAAATATCATAAGTATAAAAGCAGGTCGTTATTTTAAGAAGTAAGAGTGTACAAATAAAAAGATTTAAAACTGACAAGCTTTTCAATTTCACTGAAGGAGACGTTAAAGACATGAGTGCATTATCAACCTTCCCTATCTTCTCTTTCATTGTTTCTTTTTCTCCTTGAAACCAAGCGAATATATTTGTTTCTTTTTTTCCGTCTTCGATCAAAAAGAAACAGTCCATTATATATGAAGTATTAGAAAGGTCTAACATACGGGTTTAACTAACACAGGAAAGAAGGAGCAGGCAAAATTATAATAGGATAACGAAAAATGTCGCTATATTTTATCGTAATACCAAAAATTGCTTTCACAGCTGAATATAAACGAATAAGTGATCTCAATATTGATGGGAACATAAATTATAATTGTTTATTTTGTCAAGTGAAAGAGAGCCGTTTTTCAGGAAGTGGATTTGGAACAGTACACCTCTTGGGCTTCAGTTCCATGCAATAATCAATAGGCTGTTATCCGGTACTATACTGTTGGAGTTTCCTCCTATTGTGCCCAGTCGAGCAATATAATGACCGTTTGTGCCTTATAAGGAAAGTGAAGCGAACGCCGCCATTGTGGAGAGTAAGAACATTCGCGAAGTATCTGGAACGAAACGCAGTAGGGATCGTTGAAGTGAAATAAGAGCACGCCTCCCATTCCCACAGCAACTTCCGTCCGAACCACGGGAATTGAGGAATGCCAGTCATCAGTAAAATGGCTGACAGCAAGAAGGAAGAGAAATATTCAATGAGATTAGACTTGATGCCTGCGTAGCTAGTAGCAACAACATACTTAACATGACGAACAACAGAACCAGAACTAAACATTTCAACACGAAAATGAACCCGATACTGAAAGCTGTATCAATATTCTAGATCTCTTCTGCTGTAAGATAAATTAATAAATAAAGATCTATTTGGTTGTTATAAGTGAAAAAGACAAAATTGCTCCTAGTCTTTAATAATCATGTTTGGTTGCTTGGTTTACAATAGTTATTCCAGAAAATGATTAGGAACGAGCCTCTGGTCTGTTTCCGCCTCTTTCACACACTATTCTGAAATGAAAGGCACGACTGAGGTATATTTGTGTCGACACCAAAATTATTTAGATTTAAACACAGTAAGTGTGGTTGTTTCAGAACAACAAAAGGCATTATTTACTCCGTTGGTTTGAGTAACTGCCATAGACATTATCAGCGAATTAGTTCTTCACCAGATGCTCCATTATTCTGTCGCATTTAGGAGTTCCCAAATTTTGTAGATAATCAACACCTTCATGGAACTCTTGCTCCCTGATCCAACCCCAGGCATATATATATATATATATATATATATATATATATATATATATATATATATATATATATATATATATATTTCGTTAAATATGGCAGACAAGAAAATATTTTATTAATTTTTATTTACTTTTTCCAGGGTTCTTACATTTTCCGTTTGGTGGAAGTAAATAATACAAAAGAAACAAAAAAAAAAATGCACATTATGGAAATTTTTTGTATTCCTTACGTCTACCAAACGGAAACATAAGAACGCTGGAAAAAATAAAAATAATAATATATATATATAATATAATATATATATATATATATATATATATATATATATATATATAGTGGCTGGCAAAAGTGGGTATATAGTAAATAGTATACCAGTATTATAATAGTGGTTCTAGGATGTATTTAATTCGTTTTCGTACGTCAGCCATGTTCTGTTGATGGCCTGATTCATTTTATACGGGATGTTTGCCAGGATATTGATGCTGGTAAAGACCTTTGTGCCAGAGTGTGTTTGAGTGTCCACTCTCGACTAGAGGAGTATGTGAATGCTGGGGGGGAGTTTTGAACATTTGACTCATTGATATGTTTATTACTGATATGTTTATTATTGATATATTATTATTGTGTCAATAAAATGCGTTTTGTTTTCGCTACTGTATACGTTGTTTTTTTTTTTATCCTCCTGTATAAATCATTAATACTTATTTTTAGCAAGTGTATAAATTCCATTGCCTTTTTTCTTCATTGTTGTTTCTCAATAAGGTTTCTTTTGCCAGTACATTTTCTTCCATTTTCGCTTTCGGTTTCTTTCCGTATATTAGATTTATTTGAATAATAATAATAATAATAATAATAATAATAATAATAATAATAATAATAAAAACTGCAAGCAATTGGTATGAACACCATCCAGACCCGGTTACGGAGATAGGACCTGTAACAATTTTATGGGACTTTAAAATACACACAGACAGAACAATCAAATCTAATCGCCCTAACATCGCGATTCGACACAGCAAAGACAAAACGTGCCTCCTTGTTGATATGGCAGTCATTGCAGACTGCAATGTATCTTTGAAGATCTTCAAAAAACTGTCAAAATACAAGGACCTTGAAATCGAAATCCACAAAATATGCCGTATGAGGACATTAATAATTCCTGTTGTTGGAGCACTAGGATTGATAGAAAATGATTCCAATAGATTCATTGACAGCTCAGGCCTTAAAGAAATACAAAAATTGTACTCACAAATACAGCCCACACCTCACCTTATGTATGCAAAATATGCGCGATATTTTTTCTTTTTTTTTCAAAACTGTTCAGTAGAAAATGTCATGGTGCCATTGCCTACCTTAGGTCTCTGGTCGGGACCCGAAAAGAAATGAGTATACACCAGAAACCAAAGTAAATAAATCAATAATAATAATAATGATGACAATAACTCTGTGTTACTTAGTAGTACAAGGGTGCTATCTGTTTGAAGTCGCATGACTTGATGAAGACCACTGATTTAGTATAGAAGATAAGGAAATTAGACATAGAATAGGCTGCGCTAGAGTTAGTTTCACCCAACACCACAAATTGCTACAAGATCAAAACAACCTGAAAACTCGATACATTTTCCTAAATAGCCTTGCCATATGGATGTCAGGCATGGCGCCAAACCCATTTAGAAATATCTAAAATGCCGACTATATACAAACGCTTTCTCAAGACACTTTGTTAAAATGCCTGAATCTTGAAAAAGACCATCCTTCTTTGAACATTGAGGACTGGCGCTACGGAATCACAATTAAGGAACTGTACGAAATGACAGAAACATCATCACTTGAGGATTACCAACAGTGGTAACAACCAAAATGGATAGTACATGTAACTCAAATTCCTGGGAATCCCAGTTTAAGAGAAATAGAAAAAATTGTCTTGATAACTACAGCTCACACACTAAGAAGAACTTTGTTCCTGTAACGTTAGTGATGTTATGCGAGTTAGAAAAACAAATCATGAAATGTAGCCATAACACACCACTACCTACCTAATGTCTTCCCGTAGACTTGGTAGATAGTGTGACCATAGCAGAAATCGAAATAATAATAATAATAATAATAAAAGGCAGAATTACAGAAACAGAAACACCCTTAATAGATTTAGATTTTGTCACAAAGATTAGGGAACTGGAGCATGATGAAGCTTATAAATACCTAGGAATTAGCGAAGGAGATGGCATACAATATCCCCAAATGAAGGAAAAAAATAAGAAAGGAGTACTACAGGCGTGCACGTCTGGTACTAAATACCGATCTGGACTCAAAAAACAGAATATCAGCCATAAACACATTGGCTGTCCCTGTGGTGCAATACAGCTTTAATGTCCTTAACTGGGCCATAGCTGAAATTAAGCGAATGGACGCCAAAACAAGAAAGCTTCTCACTTGCTACCACATGCAAAATCCCAAAGATGATGTTGATCGTCTGTATGTGCTCAGATCCGAAGGAGGCAGAGGATTAGTTCAACTAGAACTGTCCTACAAAACTGCAACAATTGAACTCCAAAGATACTTGGAAACTACAGAAGACTGGATGATGGTATGCGTCAAGGAACATGAAAGTAGTGAGCGTTTTTACTCCGTAATAAAAGAAGCCAACAAATTCAAAATGGAGATTCAAATGGGCGTAGAAATGCAAGTACAGCACAATACACCGGCTGAAACTGCAAAATACTTAAAAAAAAACAGCAAAAACAAATGCAACCGACCTGATACAGAAGAGATGGGAAGATAAACCGCTTCATGGCCAATACTCTGGCCAAAAATTAAAGGTAAATAAGCTGGTTCACTTAAAACTAGAAAATATGACGTCATTTCTGTCCTCCTTTCACATTATCGAAGACGTTGGTTATCTTTGATATCATGAAAAGGTGAAATATTACTATTAGTATAGCTCCTCGCTTATCGACCAATTCGTTTATCGATCTGGTCATTGGAACGGAGCGTGTTCGTTAAGTGAGGAGAGGCTCTAGTAATAATGTCTGGGCTATATATAATCAAAAACAGAAAAGAAGAGGTTTGTAACCTGACTGACATGAGCGTAGCAAGTGACAAAAACAAAGTACAAATACCTGGAAATAGGAATAGAAAAAAAATGTGGCACTTAAAAACTAAAACTGTTCATGTTGTGGTTGGAGCTTTGAGTCTGATAAAGAAAGGAACTCGACAAAATCTCTGGTGTACCATCTCACCAGAAAATCCAAGAAATACAACACATCTCATATCCTGTGAAGAACTTTTTTTTTGTTAATAGCTGTCGTTTCTTCAATTAAGTGAGAACCAAAAATAAATAAATAAATAAATAAAAATAAATAAATTGTCATTGGTTATGACCCAGCATGAGATTATAAAACAAATGCAGGCCAAAAATAATTTTTAAAATAATAATAATAATAGCAAGAAGAACAGATTATGAAAAAACATTCATAAGTAATTCATAATATCTTCATTGGTAATAATAATCATATTATCAACAACTAACCTAATTTTTAGTGAATTGCCATCATTAATGGGAAGGATAAGTTTGACGACGAATAGTAGGGTAATTGGCAATAGATAGAAAATTTGTGAGTTTTAGACGTAAGTCACACTGTTCGTTTAGGTTCAGCCGTAAGTTACAACGATCCTTCCGGTTCAGTCGTAAATCGCCATGCTCGTTCAGGTTCAGTCGTACGTCACGAATTTCGTTCAGGTTCAGCCGTACGTCACCACGCTCGTTTAGGTTCAGTCGAACGACACAACTCTCGTTCAGGTTAGGTCGTACGTCACCAGTCTCGGTCAGGTTCAGTCGTAAGTTACAATGTTCGTTCCGAGTCAGTCGGACGCCACCATTCTCGTTCAAGTTCAGTCGTACGTCATCACGCTCGTTTAGGTTCAGTCGTACGTCACCACGTTCGTTCCGGTTCAGTCGTACGTTACTACGTTCGTTTACGTTCAGTCGTAAGTCACATGCTCGTTCAGGTTCAGTCGTAAGTCAACCTGTTCGTTCTGGTTTATTCTGTTTCTTAATTAGAATTGCATGTGCGTGGCTAAAATCAGCTTCAACCACGTACAAAGTTGAGACTGCATTTAAAAATGGCTCAACTTCTGCACTGAGCTTCGGGTATTAAATGGTGGTATTTCCCTGATAATTAAGTTTTTATTCTTAAACACTGATCCGTACACATATCAATGACATCCTCTTGCAAGTGAAATTCCACGTGTGTATTTTCTATTTCCAAATTTCAATTTTTTAATCACTTCATTCCAAGCAAGTAACTAAGAGTCACTAAGCAAGGGGTTACTGAGACTAAAAGAAAGAGAGAGGAAAATGAAAGAACAGGCGACAAAGAGAAAGAAAATGAGAATTAACATTGTATGCAAATTTTTGAAGACTGTAGTTGAAAGGAAAGCAGGCAGCTGGAAGAGAGATTCACAAGCGAGAAGCGCGTGTGAAGAAATTGTTAGCATATAACTTTACATCTTGCAATGATGAGACGTAACTGCCAATCTAGTAAAACGTTTACATTCATGATGTCGGGATACCAAAAAGGAAAATTCATCAGAACAATTACCATGTAAATATTTATATAAAAGGTACAGGAAAGCAACGTTACGGCGATGGGAAAATGGCTGAAGTTGAGATGTCAGGTCAGGACCGATAAGCTTTCAGTTTCTTTAGATTTTGCAAGGAATCTCTAGACGCAAAAAGCACCAGGCTAGATGTAGAATCTATGTTCGATGCACGGATGAACGGTAGACTTATAAAGTGGCAAGATAGATTCTAGCATGACATCGGGGACCAACTTTCCTATCAGCAGACTTAGCAGTTGATTCAATATAATCGTTCAACTTCATGCTAGTCGAAAACGTGAGACCACGAAGGTACGGTGAGTTGCTCTCCTGAAGGTGAATGTCAGCCATGCTGAAGGAAGGAAAAAAGGTTCTTTAAAACGATTAAGTGTTGTGGCCTTGTTCTGGCCTTGTTCTGGCCAGAATAAAGACACAAGAGTGAATTTGAGTTAACAAATATATTAACGAAAATCGGTAATACAATAATATACAAACGAGCAAGAATTTTAAGTCTGAACTGACTGTTGGGAAAAAAAAACTCTGACAAAAAGCAGAACCTGGTTTTATTTGTAACTTGGAAGAGTCCATCTGCGTATGGGTAATTTACCATAACAAAAAGAGAGCAGTTTCTTTTTGGGGCGTTAAAATTAACATGCAATTTCTTTCCCCTGTTAAAAACGGGTTACAGGTCATTTTCAAACTCCGACACCAATTTGATTTTATTGAACTTATCGGGTTTACTATTAAGACAAATGTAAATACTTGTGTCATCAGCATAGCATATCGCTAATTTCAAACTGCTTAAATTCTATTTATTTTATCTTTATTCTTCTGGATGAGTTATAATAATTGTATTTAAATATACTGACCATATTTTTTCAAAATACAGCAACTGGTCAATTTAAGACTTTATATATTAAGAACCCCAGCTACGGCACCATCTCCACAAACGGCGCATATCTTGCGTTTCTGTTTGTACTGCGTTTTTTTCCTTTCCGGAAAAGAAGAGCACCTTCTTTTTCTATGTGACGTGTTCCTTCTGGATGTTGAAGATCATGGCGCTCCACGATTTCCCGTCCTTTGTAGCTCTTAGTAAATTTTCTCCTTTTATAATCTTTCCTAAACCCTAAATAATATTCCTATTTGTCATTATTGAATATATGTACGTATTAAATAATAATGTTGGTCTTAATTATTTAATGTTCTATATTCGTAGTTAAGGCTAAGGCTTTGAGTTGGAAGCCGACTCGGAGTCGTGTTTAAAGTGGAATAGGTTCGAGCATTGGATCTACAAAGCCTTTGATATAGTACTGAGCATTATAAGAATTCTCCCTTTTGGAATATGGTTTGGCATGGATTCCTGTGAATGGTTACCCCCCCTCTCTCTTTATGTACCGT
This sequence comes from Acanthosepion pharaonis, assembly GCA_903632075.3. Taxonomy (NCBI): domain Eukaryota; kingdom Metazoa; phylum Mollusca; class Cephalopoda; order Sepiida; family Sepiidae; genus Acanthosepion; species Acanthosepion pharaonis. The sequence goes on along the minus strand of CAHIKZ030003863.1, from coordinate 1,557,695 downwards.
GTCTCCCCAGGACGTAGACGATTATGGCTCTCTACAATTTCCTGTCCCTTGCAGCTCTAAATAAATTTTGTCTTTTCTTTATTATTAAACCCTGTTCCGTCATCCATTTTCTGGAGTTCATCAAGTATATTGTTTTCCTCTGTCCTACTTGCCCTCAATCTGTCCTGTGAGTAACAGATTTTCCAAGCCTCCTTTCTCATGATGTGCCCCAGAAATGTCAACTGTCTCTTCCTGATCTTAGCTATAAGTTTCCTTTTTGTTTCCATTTTCTCTAAAACCTGGTCATGTCTTCGGTCTATGGTATCATCAACATCCTTCTGTAGAACCATATTTCTATTGCTTCAAGTCTCTTCTTCATCTTTGAGGAGATTGTTCATCATTCACTGGAATAGTTATTCTCAATGGAAAATATTTTTTTTTACTTCTTATACATATTATTAAACGAAGAAAAATATTCTGATATTATAATTGACCAGTGCAGAATTTTGTAGGCACAACGCTTGGCCACGTTACCATAACTTTCTCACAACGCTGTGGGTGTGTGGTCAAATTGGCGCCAAGATAACTCTTCATTGCAGGGTGACAGTAATGTCGTCATAACCACGCATATTCCTCCAATCAAAATACAGCGTGTCTGCAACATTGCAAAGTGTTAGCTCGGTACTGTAGGTATGCAATATATTCAGCAACCTGACGTGAACAACCTTGCGTGGTCTTGATTTTTGTTGCACCAAGTTTCTTCTTCATCTTATCCAGCTATACAGAAAGTGGAACTGTAAAGAAACCAAAGAAGCAAAAGATGTCTTTTTTTTTTTTTGCTCTTCCTAAATTCGTTTCTTTCTTTTCATATTACTTGCTGCGTATCTTGTGATAGAAGCTCAATAGAAAACAGGACACTGTTCCTCACTCATATTATGAACAGGCTCAAGCAAACTGGTTTTGGCGTTAAAGAACTCAATATATCGTTCAAGAGCCACTCATGGTAAAGGGTTACTGAATTACGTGAATAATATGAATGTAAGAAGTTAAGATTATCAGGACAAGGGGGATAGATATTTATTGAGTCTTGACTTGAATAAATTAGGATTGTAATGTCCAGGGAAACATTCACACGTAAGTTTGTTCGAAAAATTTGCAGTTCTCGCGAAAAAGTTGTCTGAGTGAACTTCCTGCTTACAAAGGGAATATGGATAGAATGTGGATGATTCAATGGCATAGCGACTCCTAGCTATAAAGGTATGATCTGGTGGAACTAAAGAGTGGTGCTCATCTGAACAAATATAATAGCGACTGGCTTTGAAATGTTTCATCTGTGGAAAAGAGGCTATATAGTAGAAAATAAGTTATCTACCACAAGACCACGTGAACCATTTTTAGTCTGGAGAATACGGATTCCTGAGCTCCATTTTTGATTCTTCTTGTGAGTTTATAAATCAGTCTGTCCTTTCGCGTTATGTGCAATTAATTCCTTAAAAATGGAAGATTCTAGTCACCCTCCGTTGAAAATTACTGATGTTCCGGTTTTGCTTATTTTCCTCTCTTTCTTCTGATTATAAAATCCCTAAACCCAAAATAGTCAAACGATGTGGCTCCTCATGTTTGAGGTAACATCAGGTGTCCGAAAATACGTTCTCGCCATTATAAAATATATCTAAAATAGATATTTATGCTGATGACACAACTATTTATTCCTGTCTTAATAGTAAGTTCGATAACTACGACAAAGTAAAACTAAAAAAAAAGCTACTCTCGAAAATGACCAGCAATCAGTTGTTAACTGGGGCAAGAATTGACTTGTAAATTTTAACGCCTCCAAAAAGAAACTATTCTTTTTTTAATCATCATAGAGAAGATTTTTTAAAATTTCCATCAGCATGGCTGATGCTAACCTCCTTGATAGCAATTTATTGTGCTTTCATGGTCCCAGATTTTCCACCGACATGAAGTGGAGTGATTATGCTGAATTAATTGCTAAGTCTGCTGCTAGGAAAGTTGCTTCATTGGATCGTGCGAGATAATTTTTTTCTCGCCAGAATTCATCTTGCAGATTTATAAATCTACCATTGAATATTGCTGCCATATTTGGCTTGGTGCTTCTGCTATATATCTGGAGATGTTCGACAAAATCCAATGAAATATCTGTCCTGACCTGGCACCGTGACTTCAGTCATTTTACCAACGCCGTTACGTGGCTTCCCTGTGTCTTTTTTTTATAAATATTTCCAAGGCAATTGTTTTAATGAGCCCCCCCCACCACCACCACCACTTGTTACCCTGACCGCATAAATTTAAGTGCACTATTAGATTGGTCTCACAGTTTTACTTTTGAAATTGTTAAATGCAACCTTAAGTTCTATATTAATAGTTTAGTTTCTTTCACTTGTTTACTTTGGAACTCTCTTTCAGTTTCTTACATTCTTGTCAACTACGATCTGCTAACTTTAAATGCAACATCAAGCAAAAAAATCTTTTACCCCCCCACCCCGGGGGTTTATCATAGAGAGGCTATCCTTGGTAGTGCTTTCCTTTACAAAAGATTCAGCATAGGTCTTGGCAGAGTCAGCTGGAATGCCAATTTTGATAAGTAGCTCTTGCCAATCTGTTCTTTTACTGTCCTTTCTCTTCACTAAATTCTCTTTCTCTCGGTAGACCCTGGCGTTTTAGTGGAATTATCACCTTGATTGGGACGATACCATTAAAAAAAATATCATTAAAAACGATATTACTGTTCGTCTTTATTAAATATATATAAAATTATATAATAGGTCTGTGAAAAAGCTTCCAGCAAAACACTTTTTTTAACTGCATATTCAGTCGCAAGGTGAAAAAAAAAAAAAGCCGGGAACTTTTACACAACACCTGTTATGTTATGTCATTTGATGGAGAGATGTGCTGGAGAACTATTTTAAAAATAAAATGTAAAATTAGTAGTTCTAGAATGTCAAGAATAGCGAATGTACATTCAGAATTATCAAAAATGTAGGTGCCAAGTATGTTTGTTTAACAAGTTAAAAATAAAATGTTTTAAGCTTTAAGGAATTCATAAGTGAACGTGGGAAATACTGAATCGCTTTGAAAGGTGACAATAGAAAGAGAGTTATAGAGAAAAATAACTATTGGTTATTGCGTGGCACGTTTGAAGAGGATTGTTGTAGGGAACAAACATTAGGTATAGACGTAAAAATATCCAAAAGAAACACTCCGAAAGAGTCGAGGGAAAATGCCATACAAAAGAGCCACGATAACGTCGAAAATACGAAAAAAGAGTTGCTTACCATCACCTGATCGCAGAGACAACCATTGCAAGAAAGAATAGACTTTGGGTGGAGAGCTTACTCTGTAATAATCGGACTATGTCTTTTCTCGTTGATATCTTCATTTTGGGATGGCTGTGGGGTCAAAATGGTTACATACAGTTTTAAACTGGCCAAGTAGTTGGTGCCAGTTAGATCGTCGAGCGTCCAGAGTTGCTGTTAAGTGTTGTGTTTCTTACTGACAAGAAAAAGTTGGGTTGCCCTTTCCCTTGATTTAGTAAGCCGTGGTATTTTATTTGACGACTGGGCTAAAGAAAAGAGTCATACTCTTGTCTGAAGTAGAAGACCTGATCTTGGTTGAAAATGAGAGTTTTAATAATAGTAAATAAAGATGGAATATTTACAAAAGTTTGATACAGCTTAACAACTCTCGAGTGGGTGGCGACATCGAACCAAAGTATGTATTCTCAAACATATGTTAGAAAATCCAGCATCGGATTAATTTCAGGATGTGAATTGCATGTTTCTTGATCAGTCATTCTTCGATGTATCTCTTCGCGATTCTCCTGGCTTTCTCTCTGCCTCCGTTCGCCAAAATGCTGTTATATATGAGAACTAATCCGTTGATCAAAAGAGGGGTGAAAGAGGGCCATTTCTCTGGTTTGATTTAACTTATCCAGATTTTAAATATCGCCAACTTTCAATGCCATCTGCATTCAAAATAACAACTTTACATATTCGCCTGATAAGCTTCTAGGCGAACATAGGCAAAACAATGTTATTACCTGTTAAAATCTGCAATCCTTTGAATAATAGATTTTTTTTCAGAGTCAAATTTCTTGGGAAAATTTGATTTCATCAAATGATTCAAACTTATTAATTTTTCTTTTCCAACTCCCTACCTCCAGAAACCAGAACTATAAAATACACTTACCTAACAAACAAGTTACCGTGTTACAGATCAATGATTCCGTTCTGTGCTGTTTACAATACATGTGCTTCTTCATTTACTTTCTGTCCACCCGAGACTTCTCGCATTAGTCATACGATCGCTGCGCGCAACACGACCGGTAAGATTTGGTGCCGTGACCAGGATAAATATTCGCATAAAAAGAAAAAGAAAACACACAGAAAGGATACTATCAGGATAATTACACTAATCTTAATATTACTACTGTCCCTGCTCAAAAACCGGGTCCACAAAAAAATGTACTCTTTCATAACTGTTTGAAGTATGAGCAAATTGATCCAGATGACTAGTAATATTTATCAACTTGATACGATTTGACATCATTTTCAACTAACTTTCTAAATAAGTAGCGAAGGACGTAGTTAAGAAAGTTTTTGAACACTTACACGAATATCCAAGACCAAACAGTACATATATTTGAAGACAGTATTCCTGTTATGAAATTTACTAGATGTGATATTTCTGATAAGAGACAATCAATTATTTACTTTTAATCTAAGAGTTATCAAGCAAACTATGATGAATATGTCTCCCACGTTGGAACAACGAATAACCAGGCTAGAAATTCTCACACAAAGGTGCTGGCATTATGTGATTATGGTGAATAAATGAAATAAATTTTTCATGGTGATCTACAGATATTTAGAATACTTTGAAATGTAGCTCCGTATATTGTTGGTCAAGAATTTAATCAGTTCTCATAACCTGGAAGTTACTTCTGCATCTATCTAGTGTGGTAAATGATAACTTTAAATTATCTAATGATCTCGACGATAATGATCTATAGCGTTACTACCAGGCATTAGTATTTACAACAAGTTTCGATTTCAAGACAGTTTTAGCCATTATAAATGTCCTATTAACACTGTTATGGAATGGAAACTATTATGTTGGGTATAAAATATTGAATCTCCCAGTCCTAATGTTAACCCCATCATACTCACTGTAGAATATTGGGTAGCTTACAAGTGGTCTGACACACAAGTAGACTGGTGTAATCACCAGTCAAACTCGGCCGAGTCATTTAATGGAGAGATATATGGGCGAATAGAGACCACTCATGCAAATGTGTTGGGCAGGTCTATTTTAGCAAAATAGACCAACCCAACTGGGGCATTAGGTACTCTCCTATAAATGAGGTAAAATTAGCTGGATTGCTTTTCCAACAAGACACAAGAAGGCAGTCATGTTAGCAGGTAAGTCACTTGACTTCTACACTCACCAAATTAAAAAGCAACCTTAAGTTAGAATCCATTATGATAGCAGTAAACAAAACTAGGTCCTCATATATTTTGATTCATTACAATGTTACCCTCGGTGGAGTAATGGATAGCGGCTCGGTTTGAAGAATCGGAGAGCCGAGTTCGAATTCCAGTCGAATCCATTGCATTCGCTTACGTGCTAATACCCTTGGGAAAGGTATGAATCATTTTCTTCTTCCGCCCATTATTGTTAAATAGTAGAACAGACCGGGTTCTATAGCCTTGGATGGCAACTGGTCAACCGCAGAAAGAAATGGCAACCTACTGCGGGGAAAAATCTGCCATGTCAGTCATGTATCGAAAGATACATGATCGCCTAAGCGTGTATTGCTCATGGCACATAACCGACTGACCCTCGTACCAGCGCTATATACAAAATCTTTGACCAAAATTATGTTACCAATGTAAGGAAATCTTGAGAAATATTGCTTTTTATGCAAAATCACACCGAATTTTTTTCCTTCAATCATTTTGCTCTAAGCTAGGCGATAAAATATTATATGGATATGATGAAAAACTACATCCAGCAGTAAGACCTCTGATCGGGAGAGTGAATGTTTTGAGAAACGTGGAACCATTTCTTAATTGCTGTTGTTTCCAAGAGCACCCTGACCCGGAGTTGTAGAATCTGTTATGGTCCCAGTTATGGGCAAATAGTGAACTCCAAACAAAAATCAACTTTTCTTGTTTGAATAGGTGACTGTTTTGGTATTTGAAGGTCATTGACGACCGGGGAGCAAATTTGGGTAAACCAAAAGAATTAGCAACGCCAGGTTTTGTAAACATGCAACTGGGCAGGAAATTATTTTGGTCGTATTAGGAAATCGATAAACAAAGAGAATTCATTGGAATTCAACAAAGAGAATTCTTTGCCAATTTGAAATAAATTTTTAAACACAAAAATTTGTTAACGGTAAAAATTCAGTTATGACACAACTGATGGTAAAAAAAAGGAATATGGATACCAAGTTTAATGTTTTCAAATACTAACCGCTTTGTTCGAGGGTCGATGTCATGTCTTCAGGCTTGGAGAAATAATTAACTGATGAATAATTAATGAGTTTTGAGGTGCGGTAGGAGTCGGGCGAAATACATATGAACTGAACGCTTACTTGAAGTCAGCAGTTAGAGCGAAGTGATGATTTACTTTTATTTTCCACATAGATAAAAGAACGAATTTTTTTCTTCTTTTGTTGCAAAGCAATAATACAATTGAGTAAGTGACTGGGTTAAGTTTTTGTATATAACTTTTGAAAAAGAAAGACTGACTTTTCTTAACACAAAACTCGAGGAAAATTTCTTCTACGTTTGAAGTAAAAATTTACTTTTATTTTCAGCATTGATAAAAAGACGGTATTTTTTCATCTTTTAATACAAAACAATAATGCAATAATCTTTTAAATATACATTTTTTATATAAAAAGTAAATTCTATTATTCTTTCATATAATTTCGTATTCTCTTAAAATATTCCATTCCAGGTATTCAAGGGAAAATCATTTTCTCCGATAATGTGATTACCTTTTCCGCTAGTTTGTACTTTTCCTAATTAAAAAGAAAAAAAATAATACATGAGAATTTTCAATATGCCTTCTTGGAAGTTGGAGATGAATAAAAATAGATTATCTTTCACTAGCAAAAAATACAGCCTTGTCGAAATTGAGTTGAAGCAAAAGGTCGAAATTAAATTCAAACAAATCAAGAAGATACGTGAACGTTTCAAATAAAATAGCAATAATTATTTTAGTAAATAATACAAAATCTTTTAAGTTCTTTTTCTAAGACAGTGTGAAATGAAATGGATGCTTCTGAGTGGAAAAGAAGTTAGAGTGAGTCGCTGGAGAGAGGAAACCATATGATCTCTTGTTGGCTAGATTGACTGACTGAACAGTTTGTGTGTTTGATGAGAGTGTATAAGTGTGCGTATGTAACAGCGTCGGAGAGAAGAACGGACTCGACTCTGATTAAACTGACGGATATCGTTCCTTATATAGAGATTATTACCATGAAACAAGCTGTTTTATTTTTCTGTCTAAATAAAGACTTTCGATGTGCCAATAAATCCAAGAAAGGTATTTTATTTCAAACAATAGCAATTTATCCGGATGTTGTTGGCTGAATCCTTTGAAGACCGAATTAGAAGGTTTTTGTTCGAAGGAAGCATTTCTTATTTGCTCTAAAACAATTATTTAGAAGATTTTAATTTATGTTGAACCATATTCGTCGGATTCGCTTCAAGTTAGTGTAGACTAATCTCCAATGCTCTAAATGCTGTAATTGTTGATGCTATTTCCCTTTGCTGCAAAAAATTACTTTCAAAAAGCAAATAAACAATGCCATTCTTTTTTTGTTTTTGTTTTTCAAATTTTACAATGCTGTGTTAAGTACCATGCTCTGACTAGAATTACAAACAGTGATCGGTACCCTTTACTAAACATCAATTCATTTGCCTCTAAACTTATTAACAGCAGCAGTTTTATTTTTAGACTTCTGTTCACCTTTTCAGATTAAGTGCCCAAGACAGCAGTGGTTGAAGCAAAAGGTCGAAATTAAATTCAAATCAAGAAGATGCATGAACGTTTCAAATAAAATAGTAATAATTATTTTAGTAAATAATACAAAATCTCTTAATTTCGTTTTATAAGACGGTGTGAAATGAAATGGATGTTTCTCATTGAAAAAGATGTTAGAATGTTCAGTCGCTGGAGAAAGGAAACCATATAAGCACTGAAGAAAGTCCCACAGGCGAGAAGTGGGAGGGAAGAAACTGTTAGAATAGAACTTATGGTTACATCTATATCAGCAGTAAACTGATGAGACCTTACTGCCAATCTAGTACTGCGCTTAAATTCAATAAAGGAAAGCTGATCAGAACAATAAGCAATAAATAGAAAAAGCAAAGGGAAGCTATGTTATGACAGTGGGAAAGTGACTGAAGACGGGATGCCAGGATAAGACCGATAACGTTGCACAATATTCTTTCGATTTTGTCAAGAATCTCTAGATAGATAGCAGAAGCTACATAGCAGATGTAGCAGTAATATTATGCAGGGACGGATGGCAAACTTATAAAGTAGCAAGATAGATCAGGTAAAAAAATGGTTGGAACGACAATGAACCAAGTTTCTTAACAGACCCACACATATATACAGGATGCAATGGATAAATTGTCATCTAAATTACGCAAAAATGAAAATAACACTGACATCTCATTTTAACAGATATATTTACCAAAATTACACAAAAATATCTTGAAATACTAAAGAGTAAATTTATTTAATAAAATCGTCATTGGCTGCAATCATGGCCTCCAGGCAACTTCGGAAACTCCTGCAACTCTTCTGGACGGTCTCCTTGTTTAAGTTGAGGAGCGCTTCATAATCTTTGCCTCAGTTCATCTTTGGTGTTACAAGGATTTTGTCGCTCTCTCGTTCAACTGCGCCTCACACATAATAAAGGGGGTTGCAGTCTGGGGAGTTAGGTGGTCAGATGTAGGGGGGGATGTGGTAGCAGAAATTGTATGACAGCCATGACTGGGTTCTCCTGCTTGCGTGATATGGTGCAGAGTCCTGTTGCTAGACTTAGGGTCTTCCAGCAGCCAGCCTCTTGACCCAGAGGAGTACTTCTTCCTCAAAGCACTTGATATATGCTTCTTTGTTGAGTCTGAGTCCTTCACCAGCAAATTCGGGAGTTCTTTTCTTATCAGAATGATCAGAGTGAGATTTTTTTCGAGCTGACGTTCCACGGTAATTTCCATTAAACTCATTCCAATTCTTTCTGAATCCTCTGCGCAGTCCTCAGATTGACATCCAAACACTGAATTGTTTGTATTGACGATTTCGGCGCGAATGCTAAGCAGTACATCATGTCAAATTTCTAACGGAGTCAGTTGCGTCATGGTGCTCTTTTTCTCACAGACTGTGCTCAGCTGACCCTACTATACTGTGCAGTCGACAAAATCAAAGAAAACAACACGCATGCGCGAAATTAAAAATATAAAATGGCGACCATTTACCTCTCACACTCTGTATAACAGAATCGTTCTAATTCATGTCAGCGGAAAATAGTGGCGCAATGAGTTACTCTCCTGGAGGTAAGCAACAGCCATGCTGATGTAAAGCAAAAAAAAGTTCCTCTAAGAGTTTAAAGCTATTAATTCAAGACCCGATTCCTTCCCGTGATAAAATATAATCAAAGAAAAGTAGTGGACAACAATAAACAAGCTGTTTGTAACGACAGTGCTCGAAGATGGGTTGTCACACGTGTCCACATCTACTATGAATACTGTAAACGTATGTACTGCTCGCCTGACGGATTAATGGAAATTCAATGTTTAAAAAACACGCCATTTTTAACTAGTGTTTATTAACATCAAAGTTCCGTCTTATGGACACCAATTACAACAGCGTTACCCAATCGCTCAGTCGGCTTTATTCCTTTCGGATTAAGAGGAATTAAAGAAATTTCGGATTAGAAACTATCAACCTCATTAAATCAATCAGTAGTTCAGAAGGTTGCTACGCCAAACAAGATATCGACTCTGCTTATTAGAGCAATTAGCGGGAGCATTAACCTGCCATGAGCCCCATTTGGGGATTTGTTAAAATTAAACTCACTACATGTTATTCCTTGTATTTACATTGAACTGCTTACATACATTGCATTTGCAGGGGTATATTTTACAACACTTAGCCTTTAACGTTTTTATTATTATCCGTAAGAAGATACTTTCTGCCGTAATTTTACATTTGACGAGTAGAAAAATAATAACTATTTTGAAAAGTATTTTTTTAATTATTTCTAATTAATATTATTTTTTGATCTTTTATACACATATATATTTGATGTTCTAGTTTCTATAAAAATGACAATGGTAACTACTGAAAATAAAAATAAGGAATAAATAAACTCCTAAGACACCTGTCTGGGCCAAAATGAGCATTAAAAATATTTGGCAGTTAATGAGTTAAATTTAATAGCATTTTTTAACTCGCTGAAGGCTTCCGACTATATTACGTTGAAACACTGCTTCCTGTACGATCACCGAATCATTATTGTCTCAAAAAGGTTCTTACAATCTAAAAATATTTTCTGTCTTTAAATAACTCGCGAGGGGTTGATAAGCCGTAAATAACAAGTCAAAACTCGCCGAAACTTGGAAAATTCAACGGAATAAACGCAGATACATGAATTCTACTTAATTACAATATACTGAGTGCACCTCCCTTTACAAACATACCATCGGTACCCCTGATATACATACATATAATGTATTACACCAAATTCGAAATTTCCATGTTTTCTGTACTTGATGGCGAAGTTTACAACAGAAATTATTGAATCTGTAGGGATTCAAAATCTATTTTCTACAATATTAACTTTGTATTCAATGTAAAAAAACAAACAAAAGTAAATATTTTTTTTATACTTAAGCTTAGATTATAATATTTAAAATTTTAAAAGTTTACTAAATTAGGTAATCAGATAAAATCAGGACACAGGCGATCATGTCTTCCCACAGATTCCTTTTCTATATTATCTTGGGATTACCATGATTTCTTGGGAAAGATAGTGGAGTGGTTTCCCGCTGCTTTCTTCGTGGTTTGAATTCAGAGTGGATGTGCGGATGGTGTAATGGATAGCGGCACGGAATTATATGTCTGAGAGTTCGTTACATTCAATTACAGGCAAATATCCTTGAGAAAGGTACGAAACCATTTCTTCTCCCCCACCCCAGCTATGGGTTAAAACACGAATTGTATATAGAGCCATAATTATTTCCTCCAAACATTTGTTAATGTTACAGTCGCAAAATATCAGAATTTTTCTTACAATAAAAAAATGTCCCGGCTTTAAATAACCCACAAAGGGTTGATAAGCCGTAAAAACAGGTCTAAATCCAAATTGAATACAGAATTCTAGTTATTTGTTCAAGTAACAGAAGAGTATTCATAGAGTTTATTTAAAAAATACTTTGTACAGTGAATAAAATATAAATCGTTATGAAATATACGTATATAATCCCACAATATATTAATAGCCGAACAGATCTAAAATTGTATTATCAGCCAATAGTAATCCAAGATATTAAATAATTTTTATTAAGTATATATAAAGTATTAAATGATAATGTATATACAAATATGTTTTCCATTTCAATCTTCTCAATTTAGAAAACTTATTTAATCAGATCCATATAAGCTAACATCGTATTTTATCGTATTTGAAGTACTTCCGAGGTTACTATTTTTTGGCGAAAGTTATTCCACGTCTATTTTTTTTATCTATAGCGAAGAAAACGGCGATTTACCTCGTCAAACGAAGCGACAACACGTTGCGTGTATTCTACAACGGAAAATGTGGCGAAAAAGAAAATTACTTACCAAACAAAAGGGCATGTATTCCACATGACATGCTGAAGATGGAATATTTGAATTAAAAAACAAGTCCGTCGCAGGAGTCGCTATAAAAGTATTTTGATATGCAAATTACTGAACATCCTCTCCAATAAAAGCAGTTGGTGTTCTCGAATCTGGGAGCAAAATTCGGGTATTTTGGTTACCACGTTTGTTGGAGAATGAGTTATTTTTCTGACTGGTTGCATGCATTGTGATTCATGAGATAGTACCTGCGAATCAAGTTTTTGGCATTTCTTTCTGCCCCCGATGTTCGAGTCTGAACTTAGTGATTTATTCTCTGTGACGTGGAAATAATCTCTGACAAACATTTCCTTTGTAATCCCAGATCGCTTACAATATCACTCGATGCAAAGTAGTAAAGTCAACAAGACACAACGGGTTACTGAATGTGAAAGAATAAGAAAAAAGAGAAATATTATTAAGGATCATGAATAATGGAAGACTAATCAAGAGGTCAGTGGATAACGATTGACAATGCATTAAAATTTTTGAAGATCAAAGTTGGCTGGAAAGATTGGAACCGGAAGAGAGTTCCACAAATGAGAAATGCGAGTAAAGAAACTGTTAGCATAGAACTTACGGTTGTGACATTATAAAGTGTCACTGGTAGTAGTTGAAAGGAAGATTATACAATTGTGACACTGGTGATGTGAAATTAGGATTAAAAGAGTTCATGTGAAAACCCCGTATAGAATTGGAGCATTGGAAGGTTTGGAAAAAAAAACGTTAAACAAGAAAACGTTAAAGTGAGAAACAGGAATTGAAATATGAAGCGAAGGAAAAAAAGAGAATTTTTTTTTCCTGATAAACTAATGGGTGAATCGGTTATGTTCATAATTCGAAAGCTGGAATGTAAAACAGTAGAAAAATTCGTTTGCCGATTTGAAATAATTTTGTTTTGACAAAAACGGCCGGTTGTCACAGGCAATATTTAGGTCGTATTGGAAATGTAAACAAAGAGAAATTCTTGCAGTGGACTGTTTTGTTAATTGAATGTCATTCAAGGCCAGGAAGCGAATGTTGGTAGAGCTACAAAATTTAAACAATAGAGATTGCTGAATGGAATGTGGAGTTTAAAATATGGTTTGAAATGTAAATAATTTGGTGTGTTTTGAAAATGGGCAAAAGAATTGATTGAGGTCAAGATTTGGTAAATCTATAACCAAAAGAAATTGCTGATTTGAAATAAAATTTATTAACGAGAAAATTATTGTTGAGAAAAGAAAGGAATTCTAAAAATAGAGAGAAATCTTTGCCAATGAGAAATAAATTTTTAAACACAAAAATTTATGAACATATACAATAATTGTTGAGTAAGAGGAATGTAAAAACAAAGTTTATTGTTTTGGGATACCGGGCGGCTTTGTTTTAGGGTCGACATCATGACTTCAGGGTGAGAGAAAATAATTAATTGATGAATACGTAATGAGCCTGGAGGGATAGTGAGAGTTAGGTGAGATGAATATAAACCGAACGCTCGGTTGAAGCGGGCAGAAGTAACTGCCGTTGGAGGATGCTGAGACGAATCAGCAGCAGCGAAGAAGCTATTGAACCCACGTAATCTGTCGTCATAGATCCGCCGACCTAACATCTCGTGTGACTGTTTAACCCAGTGGTTCCCAACCACTGTACCGCGGCTCATTAGTGTGCCGCGGAATGATTACTGGTGTGCCGCGAAGAGATAATTCCTAGAAGCGATTTAATTTCATTTTGTTTAATAAAGACACTCAATTTTTTTAATCGTGATGACACCGTTCAATTACATTTAAGTAAGATTGGTTAGGAATCGGAATCGTTAAAAATTTAGGTATTGTTTTATCACCAGTTTATATCGTCTATATATCTCGTTCACAATATTTATAGATTCTTTGTAGATATTTTTATTAAATATTTAGGCGTTGTAAATTAAAGTTTTAGTAAGACAAACAAAAACAAATTAAATATAATAAAAATTCTTTTAGATTTATTTTTTTCAATTTTAGATTCAATTTACCCTTAATTATGGACAAGTTTCTGAAAAGAAAAGGCGATGGTGACAAGAATAATTCTACAACGTCATTTAAAAAACCAAAAGTTCACCGGTTGTATAGTGATGATTACTTAAATTTGGATTTCACTGAACTGGAGATACACAGATTCCTTCTCCGCTATGTGTTGTTTGCGGACAAACGCTGTCTAATGAAGCAATGGTTCCAAGTAAAATGAAAAGACATCTTACTACTAATCATCCTAACCTTCAAACTAAAAATGTCGATTATTTTCAACGGTTATTAGAATCAAATGCAAGGCAAAGTCAACTATTTAAAAAAACAGTAACCGTGTCTGAAAAAGTTCAATTAGCTTCATATGAGGTGGCCGAAATTATTGCTCTTAAATCGAAGTCTCATGTTCTTGCAGAATCAGTGATCCTTCCAGCATGCAAAAAGATGGTGAAAATTATGCTTGGTGATAAGGCCGAACAAGAAATTAGCAGGATCTCTCTTTCAAACAATACAATTCAGTGAAGGATTCTTGACTTGTCTGATAATATTGAGGAAAGTGTAATATCCAAATTTCAAAATAGACTGTTTGATCTCCAAATTGATGAATCCACTGACATCAGTAATCATGCACAGTTAATTGCATTTATACGTGTCATCGATGAAGATGCCATAATTAATCAATTTCTATGCTGCAAACATTTACCCACAACTACAAAAGGTCAAGATATTTTTGATACAATCACAATATGCCTCGAAAAATATGGCTTATCCTGAGATTTATCTGTGGGAATATGTACCGATGGAGCGTCATCAATGGTTGGTTCTGTAAAAGGTTTCGCATCTTTAGTAGAAAAACAGAATCCTTACATCGTGCGAACATTGTTTTTTACACAGAGAGGTATTAGTTTCAAAGATAGCACAAAATGAACTAAAAGAGGTGATGAATCAAGTGATTGAAATGGTAAATTTCATAAAAACTCGGCCTTTGAAGGCCAGAATTTTTGAGTTGCTGTGCAAGGATATGAATTCTCATTATGTTCGTTTATCATTGCACACAGAAATAAGATGGTTATCGAATGGAAACGTACTATCTCGCGTAATTGAGCTTCAGAAAGAACTTTTTTATTTTTTTGAAAATGAAAAACTTGATAGAATTTGTAAATACTTTAAAAATGAATTGTGAATGTCTAAAATAGAGTACTTAAATGAGATATTCAGACATCTCAATAGTCTGAACAGCAATATGCAAGGCAGAAATTAAAATATTCTTATGGTAACAGATAAATTAGTTGCTTTTAAGAAAAAAGTTGCAATATGGAAGAAAAAAATGAAGGTAGATGATTTGGATATATTTCCCTTAATTCGCAAAACCTGCGTTAGCGAGATGATTCCCATTATTAGTGAGCATTTGACATGTTTAGAAAATAAAATTGAAGATTATTTTCCCTCAATCAGCATTGAAGAATTTGATTGGATTCGTAATCCGTTCCTAGATTTATCAGTCATCACCTTTTTCAATTTTGAGTTATGTGAAGAGGAAGAATTAGCAAGCCTTTCCAGTGATCGTGGTCTCAAATTGAAGTACAAAAAAAATGGCTGCCATTGGACGCCTTTTGGATTTCTGTTAAGGAAGAGTCTCCAACTTTAAGTAAAAAAAAACATCAAAATCTTACTGCAATTTTCAACTTCGTACCTATGTGAACTGAGATTTTCTTACCTAAACAACATTAAAAATAAAAAACGTGAAAGACTTAAAAATATTGAAGAAGAGTTAAGAAGAGTGTGTCTCTCTCACATTCGCCCAAATATTGCAGTAGTAGTCAAGAAGCACCAGACACAACCGTCCCACTGATATTCACCGATATTGAATATAGGATATGTTGATTTATGTGAATAAAAATTCTTCTTATATAATATTCTTTGTTTTTTATTATTTTATTGCAAAAAGGCTTTATGAGTGGAAAATATTTATTTTTTGTGATAGGTGTGCCGCGATGTAAAAAAGGTTGGGAACCATTGGTTTAAGCCGCTCCAAGCAAGAGATACAGTGTCACGATAGAGAGGCAAATGGGGAGGGCTAATTTTGTTGTATCAACGATTGTTGTATCAACGATTATATAAACCCATTGGAAATTAACGCAGCGATCTTCTTCGTTATTTGTTATGATATTTGTCTTTTCACCGGCGGAAGAATTATTCTCCTTTTCTATAACACGGTTCCGCCAACTCGATTCAGCGCTCAAGTACGGACGAAAATTCGATCGAAAAGAACACAACGTGGGCAAAGCAGATGAATGGACGGAGCGGTTAACATATAACCATCAACTCACCGGCGCCAGTACTAACCATCGTGAAGAAGACCCCGGATCGAATCGAGCCAGCCGTGTTATACGTTTACAACTAGCCAATTCAACAGAAAATTAAAGAGACCTTGCCGCCAATCTAGTACTGCACTTAAATTCATAAAGTGTAGGTACCACCGAGGAAAGTTACCATAGAGGATATTTTATCAGAACAGTTACCATGAAAGTATTTATAGAAAAGGCACAGGGAAACTACGTTACGGTGGTGGGTTATAGATACCAGATCAGGACCAATATTATTGCAGATTCTTGTTTGGATTTTATCAAGAATCTCTAAATATAAGCACCAAATCAGATATGGTAGCAATATTCAAAGAACGGATGGTAGATTTATAAATGTCTAAGCTAGATTCTTGCGAGAAAAATGTCTGGCACAACTCAGTGAACTAACTTTCTTAGTATCAGGTCTTGTAATTGATTCAATATAAGCTTTACACTTAATATAAGCGGAAAACGTTTGTTTGAGGAGGCGCAATGAGTCATTCTCCTTGAAGTTAATGTCGATAGAAGGCAAAAAAGGTTCTAGCAGACGGTTAAAAGGGAGGAGTTTTGTGTTCATTTGAACAATTACCATGAATGTCTTTTGTTGTCATCTTTATTCAGCATCATTATTCTTACAGTGACATTCTGCAGCGTTCACGTTCTTGAAAAGTGACAGGCAGTTGGCCAATGAGCAACGTCTGGTAGGGAAATATATATATATCCCCACCTTATGAAATATTTGCCCCTAGACCTGATTTATTGCTATGGAATAAAACAGTCGCAGTGGAAACTGAATACTTTGCTGTGTGAAGAGAATGCTGAAATCAGTTGAGCTCAATTTGATTCTTGGAATAACCGTTTTGGATAATTAGTAAGGGACAATGAACAATGATGCCTTTACACGATTTTCATACAGTTGCAATATCTACATTCTTTCAGTCTTCCATTATAATTTCTTGGGCTAATAGATAGATTGTAGAGTAATATCAAAATGGCACCAGGTTTTACGTTTAGACAATGAGAAAAAATCGGTTTCACCCCCTGCAAAGCAGAAAAGCCACTAAAACACAAGGGTTTACTTGGTGTGGAAAAATTAGAAGCAGAAATATTAATTATTTCCACTATTTACATTGTTCGAACTGTTGTCATATTCACGAAGTTCCGACCATTGTACGCTCCAGCCTTCTTCAGGTGATTGAAATTTCAACTTTATTTCGTCCACTGGATAAAAGCGTTGGTTTAATCCAGTGACTTGACCCAAAAGAGTTCCGAGTTCAAAACATGGCTACAACTGAGGTGAACAAAGGGTTGGGTCAAAGGGAGATAACTGATACTGAGTCATCTGGAAGTCACGTGGAACTAGAACAATCTACTCTGGTGGACGAAATAAAGGGTTCAGTTTGAAATTCCAATCACCTGAAGAAGGCCGGAGTGTATAACGGCCAAAACGTCGTGAATATGACAAAAAAGATGGGGAAAACAGTCCGAACGATGTAAATAGTATAAATAATTACAATACCTCATCTCAGAAATATAATGAGTGGAAAGAGGGAAGAGTGATCAGGAGGACAGCAGATAGCGATTGACATTGTATTTATTTTATTGCAGATTAAATTTGGCTGGAAAGCTTGGAACCGGAAGGGAGTTCCATAAGTGAGTAGTGCGAGAAAAGAAATCGTTATCATGGAAGTTACAGCTATATCTAGCCAGCTCAACTGGAAATTAATGAGATCTCGACGCCAGCCTAAAAATGCGCTTAAATTTTTAAAAAGGGAAGAGTTCATCCAAACAATTACCATGAAAGTATTTATAGAAAAACACAGAGAGGCAACCTTACGGTGGTGGGAAAGTAACTGAAGCCGATCTGTCAGATCAGGATCAATAATATTGCTGATTCCTCTTTTATCCAGGAGCTAAAGGTAAATAACAGGGTGGGGGGCACTAGACCATATGTGGCAGCAATATTCTAAGCAAAGATTTATAAATATGTGAGATAGATTCCGGAGAGAAAAAAATGCGCCAACAGTGATCCAAAGTTCTTAGCAGCTGACCTAGCAATGGATTCAATATAGTCTTTCCACTTCATGTCAGCTGAGAACATTAGCCCGAGAAGGCGCAATGTGTCACTTTCCTGGAGGTTAGCATCAGCCATGCTAATGGAAGGCAGAGAGAAGTCTCTCAGATGATTAATGGAATGTGTCTGAAGATGTCAATCATCATCAGTTCTATGACTGAGTTTGGACTTTGGGAGCTTACAGTACCAGGTGTTCCCAAGCGGTCCCCCATCTAAGTACTGACCTGGCTCTACGATGCTTAACTTCGGTGATCGAACGAGAACCGGTGTTTCAGCGTGATTTAACTGTAATTCCAACCCTTACCTCACAGTCGGTGGGGGGGTGTAAACGGTAGTGTCAGAGCTATGCCGCCCGGAAGTTCCATCCAAGGCGGACAGGTCTGACACACACGCCGGCTAACAAGGGCTCTGGTGAAAATCCAAGGAGCGTCTGCATCGGCAACCGGCGGCTTCTGGTCGTTCCTGTCTCTGCGTCTGTGGGAATCCCGCGGCAAGCAAGAACGTTATCCGAGTAGGCCTGGGTACCCTACTTCTGTAATTTATCCCAAGAATCTTCTTCTCATAACAGGAAGAAGCCGGCTCAATCCGCCCAGGGTGAATGCCGCATCAGTACAGTACAGTACAGTACAGTATGACTGAGTTTGGTCTTAGGGTCGCCTCGCAGCGGAACCCTTGACCAGTTCCCTGCACATATCTTGGTTCAATGTCGAAGAAGTAGCCGTTTATGCGTTGCGTGTTTTGGACATGTAGACTTGGGTGGGGTCATCCCTCTGTCGGTCAAACCACTGACGATATCTTTTCTATTGAAGGCTCGGACATATGACCATTGATTTCATCGAGGGAACACTATGTCCTGACCGTTGGCTTCCCGGCCAGCGATGCCTTGACATCACCGCGGTAGCTGCGTATACAGCATAAGAGCCTAGTCCATCCCATTGTTCGACAAGGCCGTTGATGGCTGGTCCTGTTTTTGACAGATCTTATTTTTAATCCTGCTGACTGTTGGACATCTTTCTCGCCAGGAGATCATAATAGCGAGACCGATTTAGTCGCCAGTGACCCGACAGCTCGGCAGGTAGTATTGGGTTACATTTTACCAGGAACACTCGCAGAAGGATCTGACCGAAGGTTTGCTGAATGGAAGACGACAAGGAATTCATAAATTCTATAGGCTTCTCTTTTATCACTTGAAATTGAACGGCTATTGTAGTATATCCCTAGTTATTTCAAATATCTTAATTTACGGTAAATCGAACTGAGTTCTTTGGAGATGATCTCACTACCTGTTTCATTCCTGCTGTACATTTGTCGAAAGTTATATTTAACAACGATAAAAGAATTTTTTGCAGCAAAGAGGAATATCATCAGCAATTACAGCATTTAGAGCATTGGAGATTAATCTACACTAACTTGAAGCGAATCCGCCGAATATGGCTCAGCATAAATTAAAATTTTCTAAATTGTTTTAGAGCAAATAAGAAAAGCTTCCTTTGAACAAAAACCTTCTAATTCGGTCTTCAAAGGATTCAACCAACAACATCCGGATAAATCGCTATTGTTTGAAAGAAAACACCTTTCTTGGATTTATTGGCACATCGAAAGTTTTTTTTTAGACAGAAAAATAAAACAGCTTGTTTCATGGTAATAATCTCTATATAAGGAACGATATCCGTCAGTTTAATCAGAGTCGAGTCCGTTCTTCTCTCCGACGCTGTTACATACGCACACTTATACACTCTCATCAAACAACTGTTCAGTCAGTCAATCTAGCCAACAAGAGATCATATGGTTTCCTCTCTCTAGCGACTCACTCTAACTTCTTTTCCACTCAGAAGCATCCATTTCATTTCACACTGTCTTAGAAAAAGAACTTAAAAGATTTTGTATTATTTACTAAAATAATTATTGTTATTTTATTTGAAACGTTCATGCATCTTCTTGATTTGTTTGAATTTAATTTCGACCTTTTGCTTCAACTCAATTTCGACAAGGCTGCATTTTTTGCTAGTGAAAGATAATCTATTTTTATTCATCTCCAACTTCCAAGAAGGCATATTGAAAATTCTCATGTATTATTTTTTTTCTTTTTAATTAGGAAAAGTACAAACTAGCGGAAAAGGTAATCACATTATCGGAGAAAATGATTTTCCATTGAATACCTGGAATGAAATATTTGAAGAGAATACGAAATTATATGAAAGAATAATAGAATTTACTTTTTATATAAAAAAATGTATATTTAAAAGATTATTGTTTTGTATTAAAAGATTAACAAATACCCTCTTTTTATCAATGCTAAAAATTAAAGTAAATTTTTCCTTCAAACGTAGAAAATATCTTCAAATTTTGTGTTAGGAAAAGTCAGTTTTTCTTTTCAAAAATATACATGCAAGAAATTATATATAAAAAACTTAAACCACTCACTTACTCACTCATTCTTTCTTTCACTTATTCATTGACTTATTCGATCATTTTCCAATGATTTTCAAACGAAAGAGAGCAACATGTCTGAAGCTCAATTTTAGTTGAATCTTCATAATGTTAGTTACGAGTACATTGTCTTCATCTCTTTTCCCTTTCCCCACAATCCATTATAATTTTATGTTTCTTTCTTTCTTTCTTTGTTTCATTCTTTCTTTTTGCCTTTCTCGCTCTTTCTTTTTTACATTTCGCATTCTTCCTTTTACTTTCACGTTCTTTCTTTCTTTCTTTCTTTCTTTCTTTCTTTCTTTCTTCTCGCTCTTTCTTTTTAACATGTCGCATTCTTCTTTTTACTGTCACGTTCTTTCTTTCTTTCTTTCTTCCTTTCTTTCTTCCTTTCTTTCTTTCTTTCTTACATGTCGCATCCTTACTTTTACTCTCACGTTCTTTCTTTCTTTCTTTTTCACACTTCGCACCCTTCCTTTCTTTTACTCTTCACTTTCACTCTTTTTTCAGTCTACGCTTTCTTTCTTTCACTGTTTGCTTTTAGTGTTTCTTTCTTTGTCACGCATAAGCGAAACATATACAGGTATCTACAAACAAGTACATTAATATATCAATATGGTGGCTCAGCAATGAACATCAGAACATTTACCATGAAAGTATTTATAGAAAAAGGACTGGGAAGCTACTCTACGGCGGTGGGAAACTGACTAAATCCGTGATGTCAGGTCAAGACCAATAACATTGCAGATTTTTCGTTGGGTTTTATCAAGAATTTCTAAAAATATAGTTGGAGCACCAAACCAAATATGGCAACAATATTCAAAGCAAGGTCGAATGGTAAACTTGTAGATATGTAAGAATTAATTATGTCTGATAAAAAATTAAAAAAATTTTTTTATAGCCTTCGTAAACTATATTTTGCACCAAGTTGTTCAACATATTCTTTAAATTTCAATGGAATAAATTCCAGTGCCACACTCACTACCGGAAAGACTCTTTTACTGGCAATCTTAACCTTCGGTTCATTGTAGTTGCTGATTTTTTTCTATTTGCTTTGTTCCTATATTGTAGTCAGTAGGTATGCTCACATTAATTATTTGCCATTTATTTTCAGTTGTATTGAGAACGACTATATCTGGTTTTTGGTGTTCAATAACTCGATCTGTTTGAAAGTCATAGTCCCAGGCTATCTTTGCTTTGACTTTTCCTTACAGGTTTCTCAGTAGTACTTGTTTGTTTCATTTTTCAGACGGATTGTTGCGATATTTTTCGCACAAGAGCCGGAGTAAGTTAAGGCAAACACGTTCATGTCGGTTTTGTAGCCTGTCTGTGCCAGCATTTTACAGCCACTGATCACATGTGTGACATTTTCTTGCTTCTCCCCACAAAGAGAATGCCACACATGTAAACAGTGGCTGTAAAATTATTACTGTATGCTATATATATATGTATATAGGGACCTTTTGAGGTCATTCCATCGGATAGAAGACCTACTGCAACGAATGTGCATTCATCTGAGATAAAGAACAACACAATCCTTTATCTTTTGCAGACTGTAGAACTTCACTGGTAAAAAATAAATAAATAAAACAAAAACAAAAAAAGACAAAAAAAAACAAACAAAAAAAACAACAAGAGTATTCCTCTCATCGCCCCGTTAATATATACACTGTAGGGATATTATTATTATCATAAATAGACAAAAATAAAATATATAATAATAATAATAATAAATAAAATAAAATAAAACAATAATATTTAAACCTTGGTTAAAATAAATAAAATAAAAATAATAAAATTACTCCCAGCATACAATAAAACTGTTCCTGCCGTAAATACAGACATCCTGCCAAAAGACGTTATATTCACTCTCTTCGCCCAAGAACCATCAGGAGGACAACACGTGTGTAACTTCCTTTGTCATATGACTTGTAATACTACGGAGTAAATTGCTCCCTTTTATAACATGTACATTAACACAATTGTAATGTAAAAATATACACACACCGCTACACACAAATATATAAATAACATTATATGAAATTAACATACAATTTGCCAGGCTTTTTTCTGTATTATGTACGTTACTTTTCCTGTTTTTATCGCGTGAAAACAAGCCTAAAATTCTTACCACAAAACATACAGACGACATAAGCAGCGAACTATATAGATACAGGGGCTAGTTTACCAAGCCTGTCGCCAGTCTGTTCTGAGTGGGATGTCGCCTATAAGTCAAGAGTGCTTGAATGTAAGAATATGCTCATTGAATTTAATTCTCATAATTTTCATCGTTTTTTTTCCACCTTTCCAATCACCTTTAAAACCTTACAAAAAAAATTCCGAATGAAACAACAAGGGACCCATTCGGCGCTGTTCACAACACAAGTCATTTTTGTGTTCCGTTTTTACGTCCTGCCCACTCGACGACCACCCAATCCTGTAATTTTTATATGCATCATGTCACCTAATAATATTACTGTTCGTACTTTCTAAATATAAAATCTATTCCCATATATAAAGATATAAAGATAATAATAAATTATTAGTCTCATTAGATGTAAGAAAGCTATTTACAAAGGGTAATAGTTATAGTAAAATAGCCGTTTGCATGCAAAAAACATTCGGAATGCATTAAGCCAACAGTGTTATTGCTGGTTGAAAGTTTATAAAATCTTTTTACGAATTCAAGCAGTTTTTCAGGAAATCCACTTAATGTTATAGCTTTTTCTAATAACGATGGGAGTTTCCTTCCAATTATCTTGTTTTTGCTCATGTGTGAGGTTAACAGTTTCATTATATAAGTATTTTCTCTTCTACTTACAGGGGTTGGACAAAATAATTGAAACACTTGATAAATTCAAAGAAAATTTATTTAATATGGAGTTGGTCCTCCTTTAGCCTCGCATACAGCTTTAATACGTCTAAGAATTAAATCATACAGCTTCCTGACTTCATCCAGAGGAATTTTCAGCCATTCGTCCATTAACATCTACTCCAGCTCTTTAACACACGACAGTGGAGGATAGCGGCTCCTAACTTGTCGCTCCAAAATACTTCACAGATATTCAATAATATTGATATCTGGAGATTGTGGAGGCCACTCCGTGTGTTCTAGCTCACTTTCATGCTCTTCATACCAATTCTTAACCACTCGAGCGGTATGTATTGGAGTATTATCGTCTTGGAAGATGCAGTCACCATAAGGGAATAAAGTCTAGTCCATTAGATGAACATGATCTCCCAAAATGTTCAGGTAATCTTTGCTGTTGATTCTACCATGCAGGGCAACTATTGGACTGAGACATTTCCATGATATGCCGGCCCAAACTATAATTGATCCACCTCCATGCTTCACTGTTGGAAGAAAGCAGTCAGGGTTGTAAGCTTCTTTGGGCTGACTCCACACATAAACTTGCCCTGAAGTTGGGAAAGGAGAAAAACTGGACTCGTCTGAGTATATGACTTGCTTTCATTGGTCTGCAGACCAGGCATTGTCGTCTCTGAACCACTTCAACCTCTTCTGAATGTTGCGAGTGGAGAGAATAGGTTTCCTTACGGCAGCTCTTCCATGTTATGCAGACCTATGGAGCTCAGGACGAACAGTTTCAGTAGAAACTGGACTATTCAGATGATTATTCAACTCAGCAGTCACTTTGGCCGCAGTAGACCGATGATTTTTTGCCACATTGCGTTTCACTGCACGTCGGGCCCTGTCAGTAAATTTGCAAGTCCGGCCGGGATTGCTGCGGTTGCTAGAGGTTTTGCTCTGTTTCTCGAATTGCGTTATAGTTCTTGATATGGTAGCTCTTGAAAAAGCAAACAGTTCAGCAACCTTAGTGATCGAGTCTCCTACCATGCGAGCTCCAACAATTTGCCCTTTTTCGACCTCGGAGACGTTACGCATTTAGTTTAAATTTTACTAAATTCTAAAAATAAAGAAGACAAAGACAGTAAATTAGATAAATAAACGTATTTACAATAGATATAACCTGCAATTATGAAGTTTTAGTTAAAGTTCTTAATGTAATAGGTCTTTGAAATATAGGAGTGGAATTTGCACCTGTTCCAATTATTTTGTTCAGTCCCTATATATGTGTTACCAATCGTTGCTGTTATTGAAAATGTTCAAGAGATTTTTGCTATTACTTAAAGTTTTTTGTGTTGCAATTCTGTGGCACCAGCGTAGTTCGATGAAGGATCGCCTTTTGTTTTGTTTCTTTTTTGCTTTTTTAACATTGATATTTACTCTGTAAAAGGCCCAAGAGCCACTCGAGGTAGAGGGTTACATAAGAAAAAGACTTTTAGAAGGAACCGAAACTCTAACATAAAAAGGAAACAACGGATAAACCTTTACTCCTGTTCAAAAGATCGAAGAGAATTTGAGAACCGGGCGATAGGCGAACCTATCTACTCCTATTGAGGAAAGGGGTTAGCAGGATGAGTCAAGTACTTAGAGGAGCGCTAGACTTGGTAGTGAGACAGTTAAACCCATAGGAAATGCGTACACATGCGGGGATACTCCGAGTGTACATGTCTCTTCTACCCAGAAATCAGGGCAACAGAACTCCTTGCTCCAATATGAAACCTAAGGTACGAGCCTGTTTAGATATGAAGACTAAAAGACCTCTTGGGAGATGGGAATGATATAGGACGTTCGGGAGTGCATCTGAACAAGTTGAACGTTATGCATGACTTCCATATAAAAGTCTTGATTTGATGAATCTTTTAAAGAACATGAATTGATTTAGTATCAGTCTGTCTACATGGCAGTGAATAATGGACAATCTCCTCACAGATACTTGAAGCAACAGAAATTGTCTTCTACAGAAGGATGCTGAGAATACCAAAGCTCGAACATGCGAGCAACAACGAAGTTCTAGATACAATGGCAACAAAAAGACACTTATACATAACACCAGAAAGAGATAGTGCTATATCAGTTTAGCTTTGGTTAGCAGACCATAGGATGGTCCGTGTAGGATACAGGTTCGATTCCTGTCGGAGAACGCATATTTTCTATGAAGTTTCTCAGACATTCAGGGTGGTAAATGTTGTTAATACTGTTTATTATAAACAGAGCATTTAATTAAATATTTCTGTCTATATAAATAACGTATAACAATAAAATATTAAAATAATTGGCGTCCATTTCATAATATATATGAAGATTTATAGTTTTAAGGTATACCTTATTTATGGGATAAAGTGCTTAATATCAGAGATACAGCGTATGTAAATATAAAAAGTAAACATTGAAGTCAACATCAGAGGTGACAGGCTTTTTTCCTGCTAGTATGAAACAGCCTGCCGATTGCGTCTAGACATGAAACAGCACTTTATATATATATATATATATATATATATATATATATATATATATATATATATATATATATATTAGTTATAACCATCGCCAGTCCTTCAAAGATAAATGTAAAAGAAACAAACGGCACTGTCAAAGCATTATTGGGAGTTGTTGGATGGTGGCTTAACCCCACAAATAAAGTGTAAAATAATCTCGAGAGCCAGAACTCCAATAAATTTCAGACAGATGCGACTTATGCTTAAAAGAAAAAATTCTCATAATAAAACACAAAGATCTGGATTTATTACTAAACAAACATAATGAACTAATTTTTAAATGCTGACATAAGAACAACCTAAATCTAACTAAATATATCTAGGAATAACTATATAGGAAGACTAATATTACATGACCTTGGTTTTTTGTTTTTGGAAATGTTGCTATGCACACATGAATGCGAACACATAACTGTATGTATATAACTATGTCATTGACCTTGAACATTGATACGTCTTTTGATATGTATATGTATATGCGTTTATATGGAAAGATAGACATGCATGTGTTATTTTTGTGTATTGTGGGCACATATTTGGAGTGGGTGGGTATGGATATGGATATGTATGTATATATACTTGTATGTATATAGGTGATCTGTTTTTTGTTTTTGAAAAAATATATGTAGTTATATGTATATATGGGTGTATATATGTATGTGTGTGGGTATGTGGGTACATGTATATGTGTGGATGTGTGTGTATACAATTTTTTATAATTTCTATATATGTATGTGTGAGTGTGTATATATAGATAGGTACATGTATGTTGTTCCATAGATATGGGATGGCGGGTAATCTGTATATGTATGTATGTATAAATATAAGAATTTGTGAGTTCATATATATAATAGGGGAGAATATAGATATAATAATGTAATTAAGTATGGATTTTGATATGTTTTTTGCATGCACGCACATGTGGGTGTATATATGTATATGTATATATTTGTGTATGTGTATATGTATATGTGTGTGTATATATGTATATATGTATATATGTATGTGTATATGTATATGTATATATGCGTATATATATGTGTATGTGTATGTATGTGTATATATATATGTGTGTATATATGTGGGTATATGTGTGTGTATATGTATATATGTATGTATGTGTGTGTGTATGAGTATATACATATATATATGTATATGTGTGTGTATGTGTATATGTGGATATATGTATATATATATATGGATATGTGTGTGTATGTGTACGGATATATGTATGTGTGTGTATGTGTATATTTATAGATATATAGAATATGATAAAAGAAGGACTTACAGTCCTGTTATTAATGTTTTATCTCATTTTCTCCTTTAATATTCTCCAATTGGAAGTGTGAGTTTAAAATTCTTTATAATATGGAGGTAAATTTTTAAATTGATAATTTAATTTCAATTGAAATATATTACCCTTTAATAATCATTATTGATGATAAAATATTTAAATTGGAAAAATTTTTGATATTTAGGTAGGTGTTAATACATGAAATTACCTGTGTATATCGGTACATGGGTACCTGTATGAGTGATTGCACATGTAAAAGAACGTATGTATATGTGAGATCTGCATGGGTGTGTATACAGTATACGACAGAGCAAAATTTTTAATATTACCTTCAAGTATTACCCCATATTAACTTAACTAAAATTTAAGTAAAAGAGATTACCTATCTAGAAACAGTCACGAGTTAAATTCATGAACAAAATTCAAACGGATAGAGATGTCAACTTGATAATCAATAATAAATTTTTTTTAAAAAGATAAAAAAGATTACTAGAAGTAAACTTATATTTTAAAATAAAATTTTATTCTTTTAATGTACTTTCTATGAATATTTTTCTAATCGACTATTTCATAGAAAATCCCCAAAATTTAAAAAAAAATTTAAATCACTAACAAACATCAAATTAAATTCTTTGTAGACAGTTTAGACATTAAAATTTATATCAAACATTATAATCTTTATGAACCCCCAAAATAACACTTTCAAAATAAAACAAAATAACAGCGTCTGTTTCTAGCCTGTTTTTTATCCATAGAAAATTAGTGACACCTTCTCTCATGACTTCCTTCTGTCTTTTTCTCTTTATGTGTTTTTTCTCCTCTACCCCTTCGATATCAATATATAACTTCCGTTAAGTTAACCGTTTAAATGTGTCAATGTCTGGACCTCCTCAAATAATTTTGAGTATGAAAGTATAGACATTTTAAATTACATCTAACTCACTCATGTCTTCTCTCTCCCCCACTCACTTCCTCACTTCGTTAATTTACATATGTTTAATACGGCCCGTCTAAAATGTGCAAATTTCTTTTCATTTTTTGTTTCAACCTTTGGAAGTAAAGTCTGATGATTCGCTGTCCTTTAAAAGGGTCCTGGTGAAATAATTTATTACATGGAACCTTAAAGTGGTCTGTTTTTATTTAAATTATTTGGTCTGGATTTACATTGAGCTCTCTGGATTTTATCCTCCTTGGGTTTAACCATACGGATTACCTAGTTTTTCATAAACTATATATATATATATATATATATATATATAGAGAGAGAGAGAGAGATACTAGAGAGAGAGAGAGAGAGAGATACCAACTTCTTAAAAATTCTGAAAAATATAGGTAGATTACCAATTCACCCTTAATGACTATGGATTTGACGTCCCTCTATTCTAACATCCTATACGAGGAGCGGGGACACACGGAGAAAACAGTTCCCGAAACCTTAAAGAACATCTCAACAGTTTGTTTCCACCAGTCTATCAAATTCATAATCGAATATTCCACCAGTCAGTTAGTTATCTGCGATGCGAGATACACACTTAGGCGATCATGTATCTTTCGATGCATGACTGATGAGGCAGACTTTTTTCCCGCAGTAGGTTGCCATTTCTTTCTGCGGTAGACCAGTTGCCATCGAAGGCTATAGAACCCGGTCTGTCCTGCTATTTACCTATAGATGTGGGGTGAAGAAGAGGATTCATATCTTTCCCAAGGGTATTAGCACCGAAGTGAATGTAATGGATTAGACTGGATTTCGAACTCGGCTCTCCGATTCCTCAGTCTTAGCCACACCTACTATTCCGTTTCTGTGTGTACTGGTCCTTCTAAGTAATAACCACATCTTCACTACACTATAACTCACATATGCTCATTGCAACCTAAATTTCAACCGCTGCCACACCACCAACCTGAAAAAATCAATAATCTAAAGCCAATGTTTCCGCATCAAACGTATCTGTTCACAAGATGTGGAATACAAAAGACATAGGACTATTCAATTACTTTCTTAATAGGATTTACCCTCTTAAAACTATCAAAAAATCAATTGCTAAAACTTCCAAACAAAATCAATAGTCAGTTATTAAACCAAAGATTTGAAACTAATTATTTTGTAGGCACATTAAAGATCTAAAATGGCAATCTTGCTAAACTTTTAAATTTATAATTCATCTCCCTTATATATTTTCTACAAATAACAGAAACTTCAGCCTAAATCTGCGTAATTCAGTTCTGGTTCTGCTTTAAGGTCCCCGACCCTTCATCGGTAAAAAAAGCGTGTTCAATACGGCCTCCCATGTACTTATTTCTCTTTTCTCCATCATCATTTTCCTCTTTTCTATTTCCCCCACCATCTCCTTTTTCTTGGGAGTTTTGGTGTGCCTGTTACGGTTTTTTGGGTATATAGCACTTATAACTAGTGAGCGAGTCAGAATGACTTATTTCCCTTTATAGTCGACCAATAGAAGGTTGACCAATCAGAAGCCGCCCAACACTGTATTCATCGTGTATAAAGGCGGCCATCTTGTTTCCTCCTACCGGAAGGACCAAAGGCGACCAGGAGAAGGGTGAACTACACTCTGCTGTGATATCCACTGCGAACCTAAAGTACGCTTTCCTACTGTCTCCGAAATATACACTGCCAACCTCTGGATTCAATACTTGAGGACGACCGTCATGAAAATGTCTAACAGTGCCTGCTTAGGCTTCTGATCGTTACATAGTATCAAAAGCTGTAGCGGACACTTCCGCTCTGATTTGAATTTTCGAAAAGTCTGATTCTAAACATTCACCACTATAACAAAACCATATATGTTTGTCTGTCCAACAAAAAAATAAATAAAAAATAAATAAATAAAATAAAAAAAACAAAAAACTAAACACGAGACACCAGCATTCAATTGTTACTTTTCACATTACAATTTGCGAAATGTCTCACAACTTGGTTCATTGCCAGATGATGAACTGGACAGGACAAAGTAATTTCTCACGAGACCCCCTACTTAGAACAAATACTTCTTCCACAGTCTTCATCAACATTTACGAATTGCCTTAAGTCACAGGTTTGTTCAGTGACAGATGATGACCTGCACAAGATAAAGTTATTTCTTACAAGAAGCCCCATAACAATTACTGGTTTCACTGTCATCATCAACATTTATGAATTGTCTTAAGTTACAACTCGATTCAGTGCTAGATGACGAATTGCACAGGATAACGTAATTTCTCACGAGATGCCTCGAGAATAATTACTGCTTTCCGGGTCTACATCAAAATTTGCGAATCGTCTTAAGTCAGAACTTGATTCAATGTCATATAATGAACTGCACAGAACACAGCAATTTCTAACGAGAAGCACCGGAACAATTACTGCTTTCACTATATTCAACATTTACGAATTTTCTTAAATCACAACTCAATTCAATGCTAGATGAACTGCACAGGACAAAGCAATTTCTAACGATATCTCTTCAATGGCGCCCAATTGTTTCAAGTATAAATCTATGTCGATTATTAATGCTTTTTCATTTCACTATTTAGAAAGACCGACCCAGTTTCGTCTTGTATGCGTTGTTATTAAGACCGGCATACTTATTTTGGTTGTTATTAAGACCGGCATAATTATTTTGGTTGTTATACTCCCAACCTTTTACTGTCCTATCCTCTGTAGAACAATCACGCGGTCAAGATAAACACTCAGTTGTGGAGCAAGCTGAGTGAATAATAACTCAACCTTAAGAGAGCTATTTATGGTGCCATGGAGCATCTCATTGTGCTAAAGTGGGATAGTCCATTGCTTGGGCTGTGATTGGCTGCTGGTACATTAGTGGAGGTATATCTGTATAAATACCAGCTTGATTCATCAG
The DNA here is from genome assembly GCA_903632075.3 of Acanthosepion pharaonis. Classification (NCBI taxonomy): domain Eukaryota; kingdom Metazoa; phylum Mollusca; class Cephalopoda; order Sepiida; family Sepiidae; genus Acanthosepion; species Acanthosepion pharaonis. The sequence continues at coordinate 1,526,451 of CAHIKZ030003863.1, read as the reverse complement.
TTAGTTTGCAGGGTTTGTATTAAGTTACAACCTGCTTTATTTTTGTCTGCCAGCTGGACGCTAGCTGGGACCCTTACGCCGGTAAGTGCTGTTTATTGTATTGTTATTCTACACCCTCCAGTCCTCTTCCGTCAAGGAACCAGATATGTTGTGTGTTCAGTCTCTGCGTTTAATAGTGCTGAAAAGTCACATGCTCTGGTTCAGTGGAAGAAAAGATCAAGGGACACAAAGATAAATAAAGACTGAAAACGGAATGAGAATAATCTACCCTTGTGTCTTGAATAAAGTGTTCCACGACAACAGATACCTGACAAGGAGCCGATGTGTACAAAGACAGAAACGTGTATAACAACCAAGGTGAACATGCTGCTCCGAATAGCCTAACTTCAGGACGTGGGCGATCATGGCAATCCACAACTTCCTATCTTTTATAGCAGTTATTAACGTTTGTCTTTGCTCCCACATCCGTTCCACAATCCATTTACACAAGTTAATCAGGTAGGTGGCCTGCTGCCTCTCCCTGACCTTCTGCCTTCGATCTTCCCTGTGAGTGTCAAATTCTACAAGCCCTCCTTCCTCATTAGTTGTCTAAGAAATTTCATCTGCCTCTTTCTGATTCTGGTTATAAGATTCTTTTTTTATTCCCTGCCATTTATGAGGATTTATATTATATGGCAGTTCAGTACTCTTTTCTTACCGAGGTTAAGCCTCGTCAGTACCTAGATGGGTGACCTCTTGGTAAGACCAGGTTCTGTAACCTTGGGTGTGTAATGTGTGGTGTAATGGAATATGGCTCGGAATTGTTAATCGGAGAGCCGAATTCCAATTCCAGTTGGGTTCGTTCACTTAATAACAAATCCCCTTTGGAAAAGTAATACTCCAATTCTTCTCCCCCAGCTATGGGATAATTAGTAAGACTTGTATCACTAAATCATTATTATCTCAAAAAAAAATTCTTACAGTGGTAATTTTTTCTGGCTTTAAATAACCTACAAAGAGTTGATAAGCCGTAAAATCGGATAAATCAATCAATGTTCTTTTCTTTTTTTTTTTCTAACGAAATGTTCCTGTCTCTTAAATACTTTTATCATTTCACCCCAAACAAGGCAATAAAGACACTAAGACGCAAGGAGTTACTGAGTATGAGATAATATGAGAAAACGAAAAACATTATTGAGGAAAGTGAACAATAAAAGAACATGTATTAAAAAGACTGAAAATATAGACTAATATTGCAATTAAATTTTTCAAGATCAAAGTTGACTTGGACGCAAGAAGCCGGAAGAGAGTTCCACAAGCGAGAAGTACGCGAGTGAAAACAGTTAGCATCGAACTTACGTTTACATCTAACCATTTGAACTGTAAAATGGAGTCATTCCAGTTATGACTAACGAGGCAGATTTTTTCCACAGTAGGTTGTCATTTCTTTCTGCACTAGACCAGTTGTAACTCGGTCTGTCCTGCTATTTATTCCATAGCTGGGGGAGGAGAAGAGGATTCATACCTTTCCCAAGGTTATTAGCACGTAAATGAATGTAATGGATTCGACTGGAATTCGAACTCGGCTCTCCAATTCCTCACTCCAAGCTGCTATCCATTACACCACCATGCCTCCTCCTCCTTCTCAATATAGTACTGCACTCAACTTGATAAATTCTGGGCACGAATGATGAAAGCCCATCAGAACAATTATCATGAAAATATTTATAGAAAAGACAGAAGGAGGCTACGTTAAGCTGGCGGGAAAATGACTGAAACCGAGATGCCATGCCAGGACTAATAACATTGCAGATTATTCCTTATATTTTATCTAAAATCACTAAATACCCGGTCTCCTTTTTGCTTCCATTTTCCTTAAATCTTCTTCGTTGCTTACCCGCTCTGTCCATAATATTCTCAACATCCTTCTGTAGAACATGCCTCAAGTCTTCCCTTCATTTGTGAGCCAGCTGTCCACCATTAACTGCTATATAGTGCTGGGGAATTTGTCCCATCTTTCCCACATCAAAGGGTTGAGGTTAAAAATTGCAACAAAACGCGAATAAAAACAACAAGATTAGAGCGGACAAACTATCTCTTTTAGGCACGGACGAATAAAGAAAAAAAAATCCCCTGTTCGGTGTGTAAGAATAAAAGAAGAAAGTATTTATTTACATATACAGAAAAAAGGTTTAAAGGGATAAAAAGACAATTAGGATAGAACGAAAGGAAGAAGAAAAAGTCCTTTAGAAAATGTTCATAACAGAAAAAAGTTTTGCTGAAAATATTTCTCTGAGCGCCTAAAAACTTCTTTAAGCGAGTAGAAGGATGTTAATGGTTAGAAGCATACATAGTTTTCTTCACAATTCTTGCAGAGTAGGAAAATGTCAGTAGATATAGGAATTCTGCAGTTCTGTGAGTTCGTAGGTAGAAAAGAAAGTCTTGTAGGTGAAAGGAAAGCAGCTTTCAACTGGTCTTTAATTGTGGGCCGACGTTCGTTCTCGACAGCCCTTTTGTAGGTAATTTTTCTTTGGTTGAAAGTGGTTCCGAAGTTGACTGGTGCTCTCTATCGCCGACCTTACAGACGGTGGACCGAATTCTCACTGCCAAATAAGCGAAGATCCACCAATTTTATGAAGATTTGGGAAGCTCAAAAGGATCGGGATCTTTTCTTTCCAAAATTTTTATACAAATTTCCTGGCCCCCTCCATTGGTCAGAAAACACATTCTTATCTCTGATAAGAATCAATGCTTTGGGAGCCAGTTTTGAAAATAATGAAAACAGGTTGGAGTAAACAAGCTGTGAGGTTTCCTCCAGACTTTATGGCACCATGGAAAGAATAATGGTGGGGGAATTCCTTTTTATATTTTCCAGCTCTCTCGTTAGTCAGAAAATATATTCTTATCTCTGATAAGAATCAAGGCTTTGGGGGCCGGTTTTGAAAGTAAGAAAAAAGGTTGGAGTGAGGATTGGAAAAATAGGCTAGAATGTTAACTTGTAAAATATTGTTCTCAAATTAAATTCCAATAATAGGAAGACTGTTATTAAATAGAACTTTAGCATTCTTTTCTTTGTTTCTAGTGAAATTTTCCCGTTACTTGCATTTAGAATGTGCAAAACAAAAGAATTACAGTTTCGTCTCTCTTTACTTATCATTCGTTTCCTTTCACGTAAAATTTTCCACATGAAAATTAACACGCCAGGATAATAAAATAAAAGATCTATTGTAAAGCATGAGACTGAACGTTCTTTGTTAGTAGTCGCTGATAAAATATTTACAGTAATATAATTTAACATTACAAATCATTTCTACATTAAATACACCCTAACTGATATCGTTAAGCACACACTATAATGTTCATTAGTTGGAATTATGGGATCATTTTTCCCGTTAAACATTGCTAGTTAGATTGATTTTCAAATTTTTTCTACTATTTGAACGAGAGAGATCTGAGATTAAGCCAGATCTCTTAACCAAGATGGCCGCAGATATCTTTCTGATGCATTGGAAATTGCGTTTATGCCGAAAGGATTTTGAAGGAAGGTGAATTGTAGTTGATGCCAGTTACACTTGAAGGGAATTGGAATGATTAATTCTAAAACGTGCGCGTTATCTGGTTTGAAGGACAGAGAGCCAACAGCAGCGGTGGCAGCTGGACTTGAGATTAAGGAGACAAACGTAGTAACAGAAAGAGTAGAATGAATCACTCAAAGACAGAAGATGACATGACGGATATGGCTGTACGAACAATTGCAGCAGTAAGAAGATTTTAGCTCTCCTTTCGATGTGGGTTGTTTCTTTTTTTTCCCCTGAATAAGGAAGAAAATGTGTCAAGAATTCTTTCCTCAACACTGTATTTGTCTTTGTTGCAGATGCTTGTCATATAGCGAAGATCAGCAAACTGCTGTACTTGGTGGCATATAAGGCCCGCGGGCCAAAAAACAAAAACAAAAAAACAAACCAAAAATCAGTAGAAAATATTAAGACAATTCTCAGTGTATTTACAGGTAAGGTAAATATTAATAAAATATGTTGCTACAGTAGAGCAGAAAAATTGGATAAAACATGTAACTAGGACAGAAGGAAATTTTTTTTTAAATAATATCCGTCCTGGGTATGATAATATACTACATCCGCGTCCTGGGTAAGACGATAAACTACGTCCAACGGAAAGGCTTCTGATCAGGAGGTTTTGAGGAGCGTGGAACCACTTCTTAATTGCTGGTGTTTCCCAGCTCCACCCAGACCCAGGGTGGTAGCATCTGTTAGGGTCCCAGCTATGGGCAAACAGTTAACCTTAAACTGTGGTGAAAACACTATGAAAGTGTAAAAATAGGTTTTAATACCAGAAATACTTTGTAAAAAAATTATTACCAGCAATACATTTTTGAAAAAAAAACTACCAGCGATACATATTTGAAGGAAAAATGCTACTAGAAATAGATTTTTGAAAAAAAAAAATATTACCAGCAATAAAAATCTTGTCGGCATTAAATAACCCATTCAGGTTGATATGCCGTAAAACAAACCAAACCAAACCAAATTTTAAATAATATGATATTAGATGGAAAACAATTCTTTAATAAAAAAGACAACACAAGCATAAAAAAAAAAACTACGGATCAAAAGAAAATAACATTTTCATTTAGGACATAAATAAATGGAATCGTCCGTTTATGTAAATAAGCGGACTTAAGCGGAGTCTATCAGAGTTAGCATTAGGTCTTAGCTGCGCGCTTTAGCTCTTATTGCTCGTCGGACAGAGAAGAACCCAGACGAGGCTATGCCGAAGGGCAGAGTCACACCTGAGGAGGTAGACAAACCCGACTCCGTTATTACAGGCTCTACGGGTAATTTTTCGCCCGGGCCCACAGGCTCGGAAAAAAAAAACACGTTAAACCGGCCTTATGCCACATCCCGCTCTGTGAAGAGCTTGTGTAAATACCTAGTTAGCATAAGGTCATTTACTAAGTGTACCTTCGTGTAGTAAACCTTCTATTTCATTACTTACCTACGAGTTTGTCTTCCTTATTTATTTCCCTCTGTTATTTCAAAAACACGATATACAACAAACGTACACCACAATACAAAAACCTAAAACTGCTCAAGAGACAAAGCTTAAAAACGCTTAAAATCATCGCAGAAAAAAACAAAACAAAAACATCACAGACACAACAGGACAAAAAATGATATAATATAGTGACACATATATATATATATACAACATAGCGACAATCTGTGGACAGTGACCATAGATAGGAACTATATACAGACATACTCCCTCCAACCACCCAGTTAGCACAAATTGTCTGAAGGTCATGAACTCAAGTAACTAGCAAAATAGGCCCTAAAAAAGACAAAGGACACTGCAGATGATCGATTTTCCCTTTCTGCCACGCAACATCTTCATGACCCCATACACTCAATCCCCTTTATATACTGTACGCTAAGGAGTAGAATCCCTTGAAGGTTATTGTTGATTTTTTAAATACAGTGCTTAGTACCTTGCAGATAGAGCCACATATAATGGTGGAAACGTTACCGTTTCTGCATCTTATTAAAAATGTGAGAATCAGACACGTAACTAAAAGATTCACTGTGACAGAACAGATCGTTACATGCTTAATTTTTGTAATTATTGGTTACTTTTCAGTCAGAACTCAGCACTAGGTTTCTTCTTCTCAGGCAACCAGTTCTTCGTTGAAACAGTCGATAACATTGCACTTGCACCCCACCCTCGCCCCACAAAAACTGCGTTATCTTCGATATCAGTTCTTATCATTGAGACTGTTGGAAACAAAAAAGAAGTACGTAAAAGTTAGGTAAATCTTCCATTCATAATAAACTAGTCAAATCATAATGAACATGATTTATTACACGTTTCCTTATAAGGAACAATTCAGCATTCATTGACTGTGCAGCCAGTGTTAATTTCTGTTTAAATTTATAAAATCTTTCTATTAAAACAATTTTTAAAGAAAATTGTTTTATTCAAATTCAGTAATAGATATCGCTCTTTCCAGTACGGATGGGATTTTCCATTCCTAACCTTTTGTTTGAAGTAGTGTGGAACATCAACATCTTGATTACACCATTATTTTCTCTTCGGGTTACATGTGATATCCATTTTAGTTGTTTCTGCTGTTGAAATTCCTCAAGTTTCCGTTATTTGTTACAGTTGTTTTTGAGTGATTCACGAGGATCGAAAAAGTACGGCCCTTGCTAAGACCTACAAATTCAAGCCGTTTTTAATGATTGATCTGTGAAAATAATTGTATACAGATAAGAGTTCAGATATTTCTGAACGGTTTTGGCAGTAGCCATGACATCCATATGAAAACGTGATCCGATGAGGCTACTTAAGAATGTGAGTTCTTAGGTTAATCTTTTGTTTTTGTACCAATTTGAAGAGTTTTGTGAAACTACTCCTAGCGCAGTTTTCTTATCCATTATACTAAATTTCTCATAATTGACCCACACACCGTGTTATTTGAAGTGTTTTCTTTTTATTAATTCTACATCCTGAATTTTTGCGATGGATTCAGCGTACACTGCTTTTATTCCAATTTCAAATCATGACTTCTATTTTGGGAAGGCTTATCTTGAGTCCTATTTCTTGGAGCACTCACTAAAGAATGTTTATTTTTTGTTCAAAATCATTAACATTCCAACTATGTATACCCTCTCATCCACATATCACCCCCTCATCATCAATACATTGACTTCGGTGGGAAAGCAGGAACTTTTTTTTTTCTATTAGTAGTTTCGTTTGGGATGATGTATGGAATGCTTAAATGATCAGTGCCCATCTCTTCATATCTGTGCTTGTATCTGCGTAGATTAAGCAATGAGGCTAACATAGTACGTATACAATTTTCTGTTCGATACGTATGCAATTTCCTGGATTTGTTTGATCACATATATGTCATCATTGTACACCTTAGCAGAAGGAAAGTCAAATTGGGTTGCCAGGAGTTGATTTTCATAGAACATCGAACGCCTACTTAATACAATGGTCATTACTGCTTTCACCATAATCGATCCAATTGTGATACCTCTGTATGACGTCACACATTATGAGGTGACAAAGTCCGACAATTATTTTAAGACATTTTTATGTTTTTACATTCTTTTTATTTTTTGGTTTACATTTGATACGCCATGAGCAGACATGAATGTACGTGAGAGATTCATGGAAGATTGAAGTTTTAAATTCGACCTTGCTAGCCGAACGCGCCTCTGTGGCCAAATCGGTAAAGGCACGTCAAGCTTTTTTTATTATTGACTTCCTCATCACTAGGTCAAAGCTTGTTAAAATTTTAAAGCAAATCCCAAACCTTGTTATAATTTACAAGCAGATCTTTTTGTTAAAATGCCAAACGAGATCCATAACTTTTTTAAAATCTATAAGTAGATTCAAAACTTTGTTAAAATCTAAAAGTAGGTCTCAAAACTTGTTAAACTCTACAAGTAGATGCAGGAATTTGTTAAAATCTACAAGTAAAAACTTTCTTAAAATATGCAAATAGATCTCAAACTCTGTTAAAATCTAAAAGTAGATCTCAGACCTTGTTAAAATCTGCAAAAAATTCAAAACCGTTGTGGCACCATGCATCCGGACGATTTGAAAGAAATATTTATAGATATATGATTTGCTTTTTTACGGTTTATCAACCATTTGATAATTATTTAAGGCCGAAAAATATTTTAGGTTTTAAGAATAATTCTTTCTTTGCATTCAAGCGATTTGGGAGAAAGAAAGAGAAAACGAAGAAGAAAGAAAGAAAAAGTAATACGAAAACGGGTCATAGGCGAACACACACACACACACACACACGGCTTAAGAGACGGAAAGGAGGAGGAAAAAGGTTATAGTTGATAGGTATCAGATGTCGAAAATATCTAGGTCACCTACAAACAAGCGTTGACCGATTTCCGCTTGTCCACGAAAAATGGAATTTTGTTATCAATTAGATGTCACCCAAAAGAAGAAATCCATTGTTGAACATTGACGAAACACAGACAGTCTTCCCTGTTTTAAAAAAATCCCACACAAGAAGTTTTCACTGGCTAAATTTTTCTTTCTTTTGACAGAATAAACGTTTGCTCTGTGATAATAAAGATTTTTGTTATCAACCCTTGGGCCGAAAGGAAAATGAAATGTTTTTATTTTTGTTTTAGAGACGCCAGAGAGGCTAGGAAAATTTCTTTCTTAGATCATGTCCAATTAGCGATAAACTGCTTGACGAACGCCACGTGTTAAAGCCGAGAGTGTCACATCGGCCGCTCATGATAAGGGCGATTTAATTAAAATTTTTTTTTAGTTAAGCAAGGTATTTCTTTCCCAAAACAAAGCCACGGGTTGATCACGCCCGACTAAGACGCCATTGGCCAAGTAGATCACATGACGCACGAAGGAGGAGGGAAGATACCCGACTAAGACGTCATTGGCCAAGTGGATCACATGACGCACGAAGGAGGAGGAAAGATAACGACCAGGACCTCATTGGCCGAGAGCGGTCACGTGACGCACGAAGAAAATCAGTCGACGCCTCTATCAGAGTGTAAGTGGGAGAAGCCGATACGAAGAAGTGGGGAAGTTAGTGCACGCCCCTCAGAAGCACAGTAAGAGAGTGGGAGTGAGAAAAGAGTTACCAAAAATAGAAAAGAGTGGAAAATCCCTAACCAGAAATAAGAAGGGTAGATACGTATTTAGAATTATCGAAGAACCCCCGACGCCAAACAGACCCACCCCAGTTTTGACGGCGTCAATAAAAACGAAGCCCCACCAGACAGAAATCAGTGCAGCCGCAGACGGCGGGCCGAGTTCGTTCGCCCCCTAGCGGGTAGAAGAGGCCAGTTCGTTTGGCCTGAGGAAGAAGTTCGTTTGACCCAAGCTGGCGAGAAGAAGTTAGTTCGCGCACCGGCGGCAGAGATGAGTGCCCAGTAACTCAGACTCTGGAGAGTTTGAGTTCAGCCGCGGACCCTGGCGAGAAGTTTTGAGCTCCGGACGACAAGCAGAGATGAGTGCCCAGTTTTGAAACCACATCAAGATAGCTGACCAAGATTCACGCACACTTTTGGCCTCTTCTTCAACCAAGAACAAGTAGTTTGAAGAGCGACTTAGGACCAGACCACAGAAATAAGTTTTTCGACTTTCGCCCAAAGACACACCGAAACACAAATTTCTTAGAGAGTAGACAACTTGAAGCGTTAGAATTTGCCTAGCGAAAGCGTCGTGCCACAATCCACAGAACGGGTCGGGAAGTAGACATAGTCCTATGTACCGAACAAATAGACATAAAAAGTTTGTTACCTTTTTCTTTGATACCTTGAACTTTGTGAGTTTTCATTTTATTTTCTTTTATACATATTTGTGTGTTATCACCCCCGTTGAACTCAGCTTGCATTACGGCCCCAACCCCTGTTGATCTCGTCTGTCTAAGATCAATTCACAACGTGGGTAGGCAGACTGGAGATCAGTGCAGTTACCATGGTAACCAGGCGTTGGAAGCAGGTTGGGAACGGCGAGGCTGGTATCAATCTAACCAGATTCCTACCCGAATCACCAAAGGGTTAGAACGTCACGTTGGAGCAGCGACACCCGGACGGAGCAGCGAGGAGCGAACAGCTGACGCCGCGGCGAAGACGTCACAATTGGTGCTGTTTAGGGACGTCACAACTGTGGTAGATCAGGATAGAACGTCACAGTCGGCGCTGCGACCGGGGGACGACGTCACACCGTCTTAAAGTCTACAAGTAGGTCTCAAACCATGTTAAAATCTACAAAAAGATTTAAAACTTTCTTAAAGTAAGCAGATCCCAAATATTGTTAAAATCTATAAACTAAACAAGCTCAATGGCCATCTAGATTAACTTTTTAACTTTCCTCCAGGTAAGTAATTTTTCCTTACAATGAGTCGTATATTTTATAAAGCAAGCTAGTAATACAAATTTAAAAATAAAGACGAATACCCCGTTACCACTGTATTACCATGTTCCGAAACAAGCGTAGCTTACCATTTACTTTTTATCCAGTCGTCTTGATTAAAAGCTTTTCTTCTTTAACCTTCAGGAATTCGTTGGTTAACAAAGATATAATTCCCAGAACATCTGTACTCACCCAGACCATTGCTAACAGTATAGGTTCAATCCTTATTGCTTACTCTGCTCTTAGCTATTTTAATCTGTTATTGTACTTCATTTAAACGAGAAAAATTCTTAACCCATCTACATTATTTTCAGCTGATATTAATCATTGCTTCTTTACACGTATACCGAAGAGTTTAAGCAGTTCTCAAACAGTTTATAGTCTGTTGATATATAGCAAATCTACAGACATTTGACGCAAGCACGCCTAACTGTCGACATAATTCAGTACGAGAGGTTTGAAGGGAGAAAAATCGAGAAAAAAATGCTAACCAGACGAATAGGATTTCTCGATCGTGTCGGTTTTAATGGAATTTTCTTTTCTCATGAAAAAAAACTCAAAGCCAATAACAAGAAAATTGGATGGAGTACTAAAGATAAAGATGGCAAACATTTTGACGTCACGGAAAGAGATTCTAAAAAGATATCGAGATTCTAATTATCACAATCCTGTCCCTATTTCAGACATTGAATTTTAAATTCTGAATATAAAACTTGATGAAGTTTTTTTTTTTTTTTTTTTTTTTTTTTTAAAAAAAAGTGAAAAATAAGTAAATCTGTCATTTTTTTCTGAAAATAATACCCCGGTAAAAAAAAAAAAAAAAATCTTAGAGAAATTTATCAAAGGTACCAGAGTGAAAGCTCACTGGAACAGATTCAGTTCCTTGGAACCACTCCCTGATTGATCATGTCTTCAGGGGTGTAGCCGTACTTACCACGCTTGACCAATTGTGGGATGGTGAGGTTATTTAAGCCATAGATGAGGATTTTGAATTCACACTTGTCCTTCTCCTTGATTGCAATCTGTTCTACAATTTACTCATAGCTAGTGGTGTGGGGGAGGAGAAGAGATGAATTCATCTCTTTTCCAAAAGTATTTGTGCGTAAGTGAATATAATGAGCTTGGCTGGAATTCGAACTCGGCTCTCCGTTTCTTCAAACCGATATCCATTAATCCAGCGTACCTCCATTTATCAGCATAATTGAAAATTGCAATAAAGTATTGCTTTTTTAAAACTTTACTTTAGAGTGGAGAGTTTAAGCAGTGCTTTAAGAAGTTGATATTCCGTTGAGTTTCAGCCAATTTAATGTTAAGGCAAGCCATCGTCCATAATTCAATTCAACTAGACAGACTATGAATGAAAAGAAAAAAGATTTCTAGCTCACGTCGTTCTTAATAAAATAAAAGAATTTTTCTTTGTTCACAAAATCCAATTCATTTTACGTTTACACGTATTACAGTTACTGCATTTTACATAATTTATTCAAGAAATAAAAGGTTTTTATCTCTTTTTTTATGTCCTGATAGACAAACTGCTTCCAAGACTGCTAACATCATTCGCCACATTTATTTGTTTCCTTGATCGCTTTAGTTTAGTGTTTCTCAGACTTTTTGGGTGTGACCCGGAACACAATTTTATTTTGGTTAACCGATTTTCAGTGTAGAGACATTTTAGCATTTCTTTTCTTCATATATTTTTGTCCAATCACTTTAACTGAATTTTACTTTAAAATCAATAAATCTCTATATTCTTTATTTTGATGAAAGAAAATAAAAGGCCAGAATCCATTTAAATGTATCATGTTGCTATGAATAATCAAGAGTGGTCTCCCTTTGTTTTGTTACTCTCCTCTTTGAGAGAGCTATTTCTGTTTACTGGGACTATAAAATGATACTATACGTGAACCTTGTATTCTCGGTTGAATAAAGCTTTCTTAAAGCCTACACCTGAGTACTTTTGGCATTACACATGTATCACAGCACGTACGAAACAGCAGTTAAATCTATTAATTTGTTTTTTTTATAGCTTATCAACACTTTGCAGGCTATTTAAAGCCAGAAAATATTTTTGGATTGTAAGAATGTTTTGGAGATAGTAATAATTTACTGATCCAAGTTGTATTAATTAACTCGTAGCTGGAGGTGGGGAGTGGTGCATTCATGCCTTTCCCAGTGACATTTGCTCATAAATAAATATAACGAACCCGACTGGAATTGTTACTCTGCTCACTGATTTCCAATTCCGAGCCGTTGTTTATTCACATCATTCACACACTCAAGCTTATAGCACTTGGCATTCCCAAGCGGTTACCCATCTAGGTACTGACCAGGCTCGACGTTGCTTAACTTCGGTGACTGAAAGAGAACCGTTGTTTCAACAGGACATGGCCGTAACCTTGGACATTTCAAAAGCAGACAACATTTACGGTATTCAGAAGTAATGTAAACAGTGAGCGTATGTGTTTAAAATACAGTGTAACCCGGATGTAAGAGAGTTGTCGGGACCGGAGAAGAAGTCTCTCATATCCGGGTTTCTCTTATATCCGGGTTTGGTCTATTTTATATGCATTAACACAGGCTCTAATTTGGGACCAGAGAAAATCTCTCTTATATCCGGGTTTCTCTTATATCCGGGTTACACTGTATTTAGAAAACGACAACGAAGCCCAACTCAGACATCTTGCATTTTTGGTAAGAAATATTTAAAGCATTTGTCAGAAGTTAGTTTGATGCAAATGACTTATTTGTTGTAAGAACAGTTAAGCTGTAATATTTTCCATAAGAGAGTTGCCATTGCTTTGCTTTTTTTCTACTTGTGTCTGTCTTATTAAATCTATGTAAGTCAACGCAATGAACATTTTAAACTTACCCCAATATATTTTGTAATAAGAGGAAAAGTAATTACTGAACTGTTCACATTTATATTAGATTAGAAATAAAACGAGAAGGGATTCAGCTTCTGATCTAAGTTCAATTAGTACAAAACTGAATGAAAAAGAAATCGTATAAATGATTTACTTTTAAGAAAAATGGAAAAAGCAGTCAGAAAGAAATGTGACACAAAGACCAAAAGGAAGTTTTGAAGAAGCAGGAAGTGTCGATTTTCACGCTATCTAAAATGATCGTTTCGTTGATGTATGTAATTACACAACGTTATTTTTTTTAAGTATAACAGTTATTTTATACTGAATACCAGACTCATATTGCAGTCATCTTAATACAGTACTAGGCTACAAGACTAGCTTGCTAAGCACTGATGCATAACAAATGACCGAGCGAAGGTTAACTATAAAAAAATGTCTACACGGTGTGCACATCCATATAAAAAAGTTTCATAGGTTTTAAACATGGACCTAAATCATTATAGACGTAAAATGTTGCTCCTACATGATTTAGATACATTGGTTAAAGATGTAATGGATGTAATTCAACATTTTCAATGGGAGATCTTGAATTTATATTAATTTCTTTTACTGTTGGTAAGAAATGCGCTCAAAAAATCCTTCATAGATTTATTCATACTTTGCCAATGGTATATGCAATTAATTAACTTTATAGTTGATACCAGAATAAGAATGAATGAAGGCTATCAAAAATCAATTTACAAAAAGTTTTCGTAACAAAAAATCTACATTGATACATTACATAACATCTTAGAATTATCACACGGCTTTTTAAGATTTGCCAAAGATGTGATTTATTCATCGTGTAGGCTGTTCCTTGATGATTTCTAGTAAAACACGGAAGCCAGTCGGAATATACAGGGTTATTAAAAAAGAATGAACCGATTTTATTACGTAATATTTTAATAAGGGAAAGCGATAGAAAACTCCAACCAGGTTACAAGTATTCTACTTACAATCAGGTTTTATGTCCTGTTTTACAAGTGTACAATATGGCCACCACCTGCAGCACGGGCACATCAATGCGATATGAGAATTACCCCCCCCTCCCCCAAACGCGTATCAGCATATTATGATCCACTGAGTTGATCGCTGTTGTTATTCAATGTTTAAGGTCAACGAGGTTAGTGGGTAGCGGTGGAACATAAACACAATCTTTTACGTATACCCACAAGAAAAAAATGACACTCAGTAAGGGAATTTCGCAGGTCAAGCACAAAGAGCAAGGTCTTGGTAAGTTCTTGAACGAGCGTAGTCTGTAAGGTTTCAAATGTAGACCTCTTCTTAACACACGCCAGATAGTAGATTGAGAGATCACAAGCACACGGCTAGCTCGATTTGGGGGACTTCTGTGGACTCCCCCCTCAAACGCAGCACGAATTCTCGTTACTCATTCCTCTGAAACTCGTCGTCGTCCTGGACCTTTTTCTTTTCACAGACACCCACTCACTTGAAACTGTTTAAACCACCGTCGAATGTTCTTAGAAGAGGGCAGATTAATGTCGAATTGCCTTCAAAAAGCATGCTGCACCGTGAAATTCGTATTTGTTTTCGCGAACTCGAAAACGCAGAACGCCTTTTGCTGAGAAATCACCATTCCGGGGGTAAACAAACAAGTAAACGTTGCTGGAGATACGATGCGACTACATCGCTCCTGTGGCATCCATTCAAAAGTTAGAAAACTCCTTTTTTATATGATCACCGACTCATTTCATGACGATGCTTGAAAACTGAAGCAATGTGTCATGAAATCAATTCATTCTATTTGAATAACACTATATATATATATATATATATATATATATATATATATATATATATATATATATATATATATATCACTATTTCCACAGAAAGTATTCATTTCCTTAGTTCCACCAGTTCTAACCTTCATGGCTAAGACTCACCATGCCAAACACATTGTGGTGAAATTACTCTTGTTCCCTTTGTATTCCATTGGTGAGATCTAAATTCCACTTGAGCAGTTTCTTCTCATGAGCCACTGCTTTGTGGAACCAACTCCAAATATGATGTTTCCCAAATCACTACAATCTTAACCTGTTCAAGTCTAGAGTTAACTGTTATCATCCCCACATATCCTCATAAACTGTGTGCCTTATTCTGTGAACCTCTTAGGCCTTGTACAGAACATCATTGTAAAAGAAAAAAATTCCCGTAATGTGTCGTCACCAACAGTATGATCACTCATAAAAAATAAACAGGCAGATCCCCAAAAGTGAAGACTTTGTTACCACCATAAACACATGAAATCGGTTCATTAATTTTGAATAACCCTGTACTATACTCGTATTGTTTTGTATACGTGATATATCATAAATGTATTCAGCAAATATTGATGAGTGCCATTTCTGACGATACGTCGCAAAGCAGTCAGTAAAATCATATGGTGACCTTCGATAAGCTAACTAAATGAAACATTGATAAAGGGTCCCCTAAAAACTCTTTGTCGAAAGCTGTATACTTTACCTGATGTTTGCGTCAACTATTTAGCAAAGGACCCAATAGGAATTGTCAAAGCATCTGACGCTTAACGTAATGGTTGGTTGATTTTATTTAGCGGTATATCAACCTTTCTTTTGGTCATTTAATCCTGAAATCTAAATATTTTCAACACAATTTTATGGCTTCAACTAAATATATTTTGGAACACAATAGCATACCTTCAACTACAGATAAAATGTATTGTTGGTAATTTTACTATAAATAAGTATTGTTGGTATTTTTACTATAAAAATGTATTTTTATAAATTCATAGTGTTTAGGTTTTGTTTGGGTGTTCACTGTTTACCCATAGCTCGGACGCTAGCAGTTGCTACCACCCCAGGTCAGGGTGAACTTGGAAACAACAGCAATTAAGTGGTGGTTCCACACTTCTCAAAATCTCCAATCACGTGATCAGAGGCCTTGCTGCTGAATGTAGTTTATCGTCATACCCAGGACTCCTTAGTGTAATAATGCTGTATCTACAACATACTGATTACTGCCAGTGACCAGTTGATAGACGGGGTCTTCAAGCTGCAGGTGAGCGGCAGCAGTAAAGTTGTTATATTATATTGTTAAAGGAGTCACTTTTTATATTGGATAATTCAAAAGCACAGTTGGAAAATAATCTCATACGTTTAGACAGACGTAGTACAATTTTGGCATAAATGGTCATGCATTTACGATAAATTCCGAGCATATAACAAAATATAAGTAAACGAATAGAAAATAGCATTAATCTTATTGGTGAAAAGTCTTTCTGAATTCGCATGATAAACCAAAAGTTCTAAATTATGAACGTTTAATGTATAACTTCAAATATTCGGACTAAATCTGTTTTATCTGTTGTTTCATTATCACTAAATAGAAGGACATCGTCTAAATACATAAATACACAGTCCTCATTCAAATATTTTGTTCATAAAGCGTTAAAATATTTCTGTCGTACTTATTATTTCGAAAGGCATATAATTATAAATAAACAGTTGGAAAGTTGTAGCTATTGCTGTCTTGGGCATTTAATCAGGATGCATTTTTATCTGAAAAGGGGGAACAGAAGTCTAAAAATAAAACTGCTATTGTTAGCAAGTTTAGAGGCAAATGATATTTAGTAAAGGGTACTGATCACTGTTTGTAATTCTAGTCAGAGCAAGGTACTTATCGTAGCATTGTAAAATTTGGAAAAAAAAAAAAGAAGAAATAAAGAATGGCATTGTTTATTCGCTTTTTGAAGGAGGTATAATACGAAAATCTGAACCTCAAAAAATTATGCTCGTGATGTTGGAGATTTTTCTACAGAAATTTGTTTAATTTTGGTAAATGCTGGAATATAATTTCCTGTATCTATCCTATGACAAATTCCACAACATTTCCCAGTTTGTGTACTCGTGGATGACATGGAACTTGGTAATTTTCTTTTATTAATTTACTGAAAAATATCAGTCTACTAACGTCGACAACAATTGGATCTGTCGAAAACGTAGTTACATTGAAATTAATATTCTTTTCTGTAATATTTTCTTGTATAATTTGAAACTGTCTACTGTATACAACTTCTTTCTAAGATCATGGGTTAAAAAAAAATAAGTGAGGCTTATGCATCGTGGTGAAGACCACACTTCTTCGGATCTTGTGGATTGGCGCTACAGGATCATTGACAAAGAATTGTATCAAATAACAAAAACACATCACTTGAGGACTTTCAACAACTGCAACACCTATAATGGATAGCACATATAACTTGAGGGTAAAATAAGGCCATAATGAAAATGTTGACATTCTACACCACTTCAAAAGGAAGGTTAGGAAGGAAAACCCATCAATACTGGAAAGACCGAAAACAGTTACTGGACTTGACAAATCCGTGAAAAAATGTTTTAAGAGAAAGACTTTATAAATATCAACCGAAAGCAGTAGTAACTCCTCGGCCAATGAATGCCGAATGTTTCCTTATAAGGAAACGGCTAAACACGGATATACAGTTAAAAGAAAGGTGTTAGAAAAACTATATCAAATAAAGCATTGGTGATATCAAGGAAAGCGAAACAAGGAATTTCAATCTCCACATTCGTTTGACAATGAAATGTATTTTCTCAACAGTGGTGGATGAAGTTTATACAGCAAGTGGGTTTAAAACAAATTGATAATATAGAAATACTGGCATTAGTGTAAATAACACGTGATATGGTGATCCTTAGGCACGTAATAACTTCCAAAAGTGGCAGGTCTGTTGGTGTTAATGCAATCAGCACAATGTGTTTCCGCATCCCTAGAAACAAAAATTGCTGTTCGGAATTGGTTAACATTTGAAGCTTAATTTTCTTCTTGCGTCTTCTGCACAAAGTTTTACATGTTTTTTTTTTTTTTTTTGCATTAAAAATACATGGTTTAGAAGCTTATCATTTACGGCATTGTCTTGGTTTTTTCTGTTGTAAATGCTTTGTATTTTTACTATGTTTTTGTGAGGATGACAGTGTAGGGATACAGAAGACGATTATCTCCCTTTGGTGGAGAAAAGTCACGTGTGTCACGTGACGGCTCCTTAATGACAACATTTCATGCAGTGACGAAAGCGGCAGGCAATTTCAGTTGGTTTACAGTAGCCAAATTCAGAGGTTGCTTTCTTTAGCCCGGTTTTCCCATTGCCCTGACCGGTGCTTAAATCTGCCTCCCCAGCAGCTTACAAGTCCATGATGCCTTTGGGAATATATCTTTCCCGGGTATAGAAAGAAAATTCAGCTCCGAAGTCTTCAATTTGAGAAAACCCAAGACTGCTGTTCGTGGAATATGTCCTCGCCTGGGGCATAGTAGATGAATCGGACCCGTTTGAATCTGGAGTTCTAAATTAATTCATCTCCATATTATATGTAAGACTTTTCCCTTTTGTTTCTCCTTACACTCTGCTTTGCTGTGTAGATATATATGATATATTACTCTTTGTATGGGACACACGTACAGAAAACTCAGAAAATCGGGTCCTTAAATAATCTCGTCAAATCTAGACTCTCAAGTTACCCATCACACTCTGTATTGCACTGAAGTGTAAACAGACGTGTATTCATCATCCATTTTAAAGTAATAAAACAGGAAATTTTAAAGTAAATCGATACTTCAAATCTACAAATCAACCATTCGCCCTTGCATGGAGTATTGCTGCCATATATGGTCTGGGGTACATTCTGTTTACCGCGGAGTTCTTGACAAGATCCAGAGACGGATATGTAATATAATTGGCCCTGATCTGGCGTCTCGTCTACAGTCACTCTCTCACAGACGCGCCGTCGCCTCTCTCTGTCTTTTCTACAAATACTTTCATGGTAATTGTTCCGATGAGTTGCTTTCACTGGTTCCCAGACTCCATGAATTCAAGCGCCCTAAGAGGCTGACATCCCGCTCCCACCCTTACACTGTAGAAACTTTTAAATGTAGCCGTCTCTTTTACTCCAATAGCTTCATACCTCGCACCTCTCGCCTGTGGAACTCCCTTCCCAATTACTGTTTCCCTGAGAGCTATAATCTCCAACTATTCAAATGTAATGTCAATCGACACCTCCAGTTACCGTGATCTATCCACTATCCTTCTCCTCATCCTATCTTCTATCACTCCTATATGCTCTCGCTCCAAATCTTCTGCAACCCCCTGCATCCTAGTGGCTTCACGCCTTGCTCGGGGCGTAATGCTTAAAAAAAAGGTGGGGTGTCCTTAATGTCTGGACACATAGGGAATCTCATTAACTATATTTTTTACCTCCACAGATTAAACACGGTTTTGTCGGAAGAAGAAATAATTGACTTTTTTTTCTGGGGATATGCTAAAGGCGAAGGTGTACTCAATGAAAATCACAGATGCAACACACTTGATTGAATGCATAAAAACTGAATGTGCTAAAATTGACGGCAATGTGGAGTTATTCCATCCAGTTCACGTTGAGTCTAGCAAAGCGCATCAACTTTTGGAAATCATATTAAAGATATTATTTGTTAATATTCCAATTCAATAAAATGTTGAAATTCTATTTCTTGAAAATATGCATTTTTTCATCTGTATATTTTCTTTCCGAGAAAATTTAAATTCACTTGTTACCCTAACGCTGAAGATATTTGTCTGAGTATATGTGATATATTTAAGTCTGTTGAAAAAAAAATGCTGTTTGCCAGAAAGGTAGCATGCCTTTGGGTTTTTTTTTACGGTGATGTTCACCCTGTACAAGCCCGGGAGGCACTCGAGATAGAACGTTACAGAGTAAGACACACAGTTAGTACGGCTATGTCGGGAAGATAATGGTTAATTCTCGACTTGAACAGGTTAAGACTGTAGTGATCGGGAAAACACCCTCTTGTAGGTTCCACAAAGCAACGGTTCACGGGAAGAAGCTTCCACGGTGGAACTTATATCTCATAAATGGAATTCAAGAGGAGGGAGGGTAGTTCGCTACAATGTACGTAGCATGGCGGGTCTAAGGAATGTAGTTCGTTTGGGCACTTTCTCTGGACATAACAGTGAGACGCTGGCGACGTATCATCATTGAGAAAGGGGTTGTAAGGTGGAAAATAATTTATCACCCACAAGGACGCGGAGATGCTTTTAGACTCTATCGAAACTTGAAAGTAAAGACTGTGCCCATATACAGCAGCAGTACTCAATTTTCGTCCTGATTTCGCTTTTCTACAGGCAGATGACACAAGGAGTCAGGTACTTACTGGTGCGGTACAGGAAACCGACCATTTTTCCAGCATCTTTAGCGATGGATCGTATGTACGAGTTCCATTTGAGATCTGGGTTGAGTTTAAGGCCCAAGGTACGGAGCCTCCCCGAAGGAAAATCCATTCATCGTGATTGGTGGTACGAGAGATCAAGGATTCCAGGAATAAGTTGATGGTCTAAAAAAGTTTAGGGACCTTGTTCAATTAAAACAATAAACGATTTTTGCAGCTTGCTTAATTATATATCCTCGGTTATAATTAGTAAGGCCTGAAGTGTGGGACACAAAGTGAAAATCAAAATCACTATGGTAAGATGCAATATTAATAACGTGTATTCGGACTGAGGCAAAAAGAACGAGGAAGAAGTTGCGTTAAAAAAAAATGCAACGAGTCAGTCTTTTGTAATTAATGTTCCAGAAGATAGCTGGAAAAAAAAGTTCAACTGATACATGAAATGTTATTGTGAACTCTATTAACGCGTTCAAAGTATGGCACAGAAAAATACGTATAAGACTCGAGATTTGGTCAGACACTATGAAGACATCTTTAGATATGAATGCAATGACTGGAGCGATGATCAGAAAGTCAGACTTCTATTAGTAAATTAAATGACACAGAGCTAGGAAAGTTTGGCAATTTTATTCTTCTCCGACTCGAAAAGTTTGGTTATTTCAATATGGCTGACAATGTACTGTAAAAAAGAAAAAAAAAAAAAAAAAAAAAAAACTAGCGTTTTCCTAAAAGTCACCAATGTTTGCAGCTTTTAAAGAGTTCCTGTGATGACTTCATCAATTATGCGAGTTCTGAAAACGGACAAGGTCAACATTTGAAATTAAAAGGCTAAACGGAGGATCCGTTTCGAAGATTCGTTTTCGTTTAGGGACCATCGTCAACAAAAGATGCTGATATTCATAGCGAACTATTGTCATAAGTTGAGAAATGTCCAAAAATCACTTGACAATCATTGGTGGAAAAATGTCAGTTTAATAAATTAAGGATTAATTAATTAGTTTATGAATTAAACTGATAATCCTTCAGAAGTAAATATCGTATCATTGCTAGTATTAAAATGTATTTTTTTCCAATTATTTTTCTGTTGAATAAGGTTTATAAAGAAGTCTGTTATTAAAAAAAACAAGGTGAAAGGCTCATTTTATCTTTTTAAAAAAAAAAAAAATAATTTCACTCCAAACAAGGCAATAAAGGTACTAAGACGCCATAGGTTACTGAGTGTGAGGAAATATGAGAAAAATAAAACATTATTAAGGAGAGAGAACAATAAAAGAACAATAATTAAGAAGACGGTAGACATTACATTTAAATTTTTGAAAATCAAAGTTGACTGATAAGCAAGAAGCCGGAAAAGAGTTTCAGAAATGATGAATGTGAGAGAAGAAACTATTAGCATAGAACTTACGGTTGCATCTAATCATTTCAACTGTAAAATGATGAGACCTTGCCTACAATCTAGTACTACGCTTAAATTCATGAACATCTAGATACCATAGAGGAAAATTCATCAGAACAATTACCAGGAAAATATTTATAGAAAAAGCACAGGGCAGCAACGTTACGATGATGGGAGTGTGACTTAAGTTGCCAGGTGCCAGGAAAGAACCAATAACATCGCAGATTCTTTAGATTTTATTAATTAAGCTTTATACATACATATATATATATATATATATATATATATATATATATATATATATATATATATATATATATTTAAATAAATATGACTATTTAAATTCGTTAGATTTTTAAAATATATTATTAAAAATTGTCAACTTTGGTGACTTCCTTTTACTTACCAGATCATTTCCACTTTCAGGGCAGAAATGGCTATATTTGCGTCGCTAAGCTATTTAATTATAAAATTATAATTAGCCATTATAACAATCTCTTATAAAGATCACAAAAAGACAAATTGAAATGAAAAAACAAAACAGTTATATTTCTAAATTTGATATTTTTTAATCTGAATATTCGAATCAGTTATCTCCATTAATCAAGTCTTGATAATTTGACCAAGATCTAGAAGAGGAAGTAGTATATATGATATTTGAGTAATTATCTTTTATAAAGGGGTGTTGAAAAGTTCTCAGATCGATCAAGGGGTTAATTTTAAGAAATGTTTAATGTTGAGCCATTTCGTTAGTTTTGGAAAGTGGGTTGAATCGGTAACTTTTTGAAAACCCTCGCATATTGCGAAAAATAGTTGTAAATCCGACCCGTTGTGCCAAAATTGTTGATTGGTTTTCTACGGTTTATCAACCCTTTGCAGGTTATTTAAAGCCAGAAAACACTTTTAGATTATAAGAACTTTAAGAAAAAAATTGAGATAATAATGGTTTTAGTGATCCAAGTCTTACTAATTAGTCCATAGCTGGGGGAAGAAGAGGAGGATTCGTACCTTTCCCAAGGGTATTTGTGCGTAAGTAAGTATAACGAACCCAACGGGAATTCGACCTCGGCTCTCTGTTTAAAAATTCTGTGTTATTATTAATTACACCACCCACACATCCAATCTTACAGCACTTGGCATTCCCAAGCAGTCACCCATCGAGGTACTGACCAGGTTCGGCGTTGCTTAACTTAGGTGATCGTACCCGTGAAGACTGTGCAACTCCTGCCTATGTATGACTGCAGTACTCAATTTTCGTCCTGATCTCGATCTTGTAAAGGTACAGGATGACACGAGGAGTCAGGTACTTACTGGTGCGGTACAGGGAACTGACCATTTTTCCAGCATCTTTAGCGATGGGTCGGATGTACGAGTTCCACTTGAGATCTGGGTTGAGTTTAAGGCCCAAGGTACGGAGCCTCCCCGAAGGAAAATCCATTCATCGTGATTGGTGGTACGAGAGATCAAGGATTCCTGGAATAAGTCGATGGTCTAAAAAAGTTTAGGGACCTTTAATTTAATGGTTCAATTAAAACAATAAACGATTTTTGCAGATTGCTTAATTATATATCCTCGATTATAACTTAGTCAGGCCTGAAGTATGGGACACAAAGTGAAAATCAAAATCACTATGGTAAGAAGTTATTTAATGCAATATTAATAACGTGTATTCGGACTGAGGCAAAAAGAACGAGGAAGAAGTTGTGTTAAAAAAAATGCAACAACGAGTCAGTCTTTTGTAATTAATGTTCCAGAAGATAGCTGGAAAAAAAAGTTCAACTGATACATGAAATGTTATTGTGAACTCTATTAACGCGTTCAAAGTATGGCACAGAAAAATACGTATAAGACTCGAGATTTGGTCAGACACTATGAAGACATCTTTAGATATGAATGCAATGACTGGAGCGATGATCAGAAAGTCAGACTTCTATTAGTAAATTAAATGACACAGAGCTAGGAAAGTTTGGCAATTTTATTCTTCTCCGACTCGAAAAGTTTGGTTATTTCAATATGGCTGACAATGTACTGTAAAAAAAGAAAAAAAAAAGAAAAAGAAAACTAGCGTTTTCCCTAAAAGTCACCAATGTTTGCAGCTTTTAAAGAGTTCCTGTGATGACTTCATCAATTATGCGAGTTCTGAAAACGGACAAGGTCAACATTTGAAATTAAAAGGCTAAACGGAGGATCCGTTTCGAAGATTCGTTTTTGTTTAGGGACCATCGTCAACAAAAGATGCTGATATTCATAGCGAACTATTGTCATAAGTTGAGAAATGTCCAAAAATCACTTGACAATCATTGGTGGAAAATGTCAGTTTAATAAATTAAGGATTAATTAATTAGTTTATGAATTAAACTGATAATCCTTCAGAAGTAAATATCGTATCATTGCTAGTATTAAAATGTATTTTTTCCAATTATTTTTCTGTTGAATAAGGTTTATAAAGAAGTCTGTTATTAAAAAAAAACAAGGTGAAAGGCTCATTTTATCTTTTTTAAAAAAAATAATTTCACTCCAAACAAGGCAATAAAGGTACTAAGACGCCATAGGTTACTGAGTGTGAGGAAATATGAGAAAAATAAAACATTATTAAGGAGAGAGAACAATAAAAGAACAATAATTAAGAAGACAGAAGATAACGGTAGACATTACATTTAAATTTTTTGAAATCAAAGTTGACTGATAAGCAAGAAGCCGGAAAAGAGTTTCAGAAATGATGAATGTGAGAGAAGAAACTATTAGCATAGAACTTACGGTTGCATCTAATCATTTCAACTGTAAAATGATGAGACCTTGCCTACAATCTAGTACTACGCTTAAATTCATGAACATCTAGATACCATAGAGGAAAATTCATCAGAACAATTACCAGGAAAATATTTATAGAAAAAACAGGCATCAACGTTACGATGATGGGGAGTGTGACTTAAGTTGCCAGGTGCCAGGAAAGAACCAATAACATCGCAGATTCTTTAGATTTTATTAATTAAGCTTTATACATACATATATATATATATATATATATATATATATATATATATATATATATATATATATATATATCTTAAATAAATATGACTATTTAAATTCGTTAGATTTTTAAAATATATTATTAAAAATTGTCAACTTTGGTGACTTCCTTTTACTTACCAGATCATTACCACTTTCAGGGCAGAAATGGCTATATTTGCGTCGCTAAGCTATTTAATTATAAAATTATAATTAGCCATTATAACAATCTCTTATAAAGATCACAAAAAGACAAATTGGAAATGAAAAACAAAACAGTTATATTTCTAAATTTGATATTTTTTAATCTGAATATTCGAATCAGTTATCTCCATTAATCAAGTCTTGATAATTTGACCAAGATCTAGAAGAGGAAGTAGTATATATGATATTTGAGTAATTATCTTTTATAAAGGGGGTGTTGAAAAGTTCTCAGATCGATCAAGGGGGTTAATTTTAAGAAATGTTTAATGTTGAGCCATTTCGTTAGTTTTGGAAAGTGGGTTGAATCGGTAACTTTTGAAAACCCTCGCATATTGCGAAAAATAGTTGTAAATCCGACCCGTTGTGCCAAAATTGTTGATTGGTTTTCTACGGTTTATCAACCCTTTGCAGGTTATTTAAAGCCAGAAAACACTTTTAGATTATAAGAACTTTAAGAAAAAAATTGAGATAATAATGGTTTTAGTGATCCAAGTCTTACTAATTAGTCCATAGCTGGGGGAAGAAGAGGAGGATTCGTACCTTTCCCAAGGGTATTTGTGCGTAAGTAAGTATAACGAACCCAACGGGAATTCGACCTCGGCTCTCTGTTTAAAAATTCTGTGTTATTATTAATTACACCACCCACACATCCAATCTTACAGCACTTGGCATTCCCAAGCAGTCACCCATCGAGGTACTGACCAGGTTCGGCGTTGCTTAACTTAGGTGATCGTACCCGTGAAGACTGTGCAACTCCTGCCTATGTATGACTGCAGTACTCAATTTTCGTCCTGATCTCGATCTTGTAAAGGTACAGGATGACACGAGGAGTCAGGGTACTTACTGGTGCGGTACAGGAACTGACCATTTTCCAGCATCTTTAGCGATGGGTCGGATGTACGAGTTCCACTTGAGATCTGGGTTGAGTTTAAGGCCCAAGGTACGGAGCCTCCCCCGAAGGAAAATCCATTCATCGTGATTGGTGGTACGAGAGATCAAGGATTCCTGAATAAGTCGATGGTCTAAAAAAAGTTTAGGGACCTTTAATTTAATGGTTCAATTAAAACAATAAACGATTTTTGCAGATTGCTTAATTATATATCCTCGATTATAACTTAGTCAGGCCTGAAGTATGGGACACAAAGTGAAAATCAAAATCACTATGGTAAGAAGTTATTTAATGCAATATTAATAACGTGTATTCGGACTGAGGCAAAAAGAACGAGGAAGAAGTTGTGTTAAAAAAAAATGCAACAACGAGTCAGTCTTTTTGTAATTAATGTTCCAGAAGATAGCTGGAAAAAAAAGTTCAACTGATAAATGAAATGTTATTGTGAACTCTATTAACGCGTTCAAAGTATGACACAGAAAAAGACGTATAAGACTCGAGATTTGGTCAGACACTATGAAGACATCTTTAGATATGAATGCAATGACTGGAGCGATGATCAGAAAGTTAGACTTCTATTAGTAACAAAAGAATTGAAACTAAGCTATATATATGGACGTCAACTTAGTTAGTAGATGTCAACTTTACAGCGCAAAGCGCGGAGGTCAGAAAAAATATCTCGGTGTTGAAGGTCGAACGGAGCGGTCACATCAAATGAAAGAAGTCAGTCGAAATATCACGTGCAACATAGCACTGAGTCATTTCGACCAGCAAATTCGAAGCCCGACCGACAGCCCGTGAGGAGAGACCGAGATAGAGGGCGGAAGAGACAAGAGAGAAGAGCGCAAGCGGAAGTAATGGGGGTGGGGGAGGGGAGTTGGTGAACGCGTCTGATACACAACGTGAGTTTTTCCCCAGAAATAACAAGCAAGACCCCACATCGTCTCTTACCGCTCGTACCCAGACAGACTGTACGCACACATTTGTCCTGACTGCTTCGCCGAGTTATCAGTGAATAATACTCTACCCGCACCTCCCGTTCTCCGCACCTTCCACTCATTGAGAATACGCCAACATTAACGCCAGTAAAGTATAATACACATTATTGCTAGTGGTTCACGCAAGAAAGACTGTAATTATTTCTGTTGACACGGTTCGTGCTAAAGATCTTCTCCGCCCTTTTTATCTGTTATGTGCTGCGTAACATATCAGATCTCCAGTAATTTAGAAAGGTTCTCAAGTAGGTAAAAATGCTTTAAAACAGAAATAAATTCGTAGGTTGAAGTTAGCGGCTGTTTTTTTTTTTTTCTTTTCGTAAACAAACTATAACTGGTACAACACATATAAAAAAAAGCATATTTTAATACTCTGTCACTACATCCGCGTTCCGACAAGCTCTAATTCTTTAGTGTCATCTCAGACCATTACAGTCAAGATTCGTCTTGTTACATCCAGTGTTGAATTAGCCACATTCCCCACTTGTTCTTTTGATAAGAAGAACATTCTACCCACAAAGCTTCTAACGAGAAAACGCTACTTTGTGGAACAGACTCTCTGGATTTTTTAAAAACATCAAATTTACCCTAAGCAAGGCAATAAAGCCACTAAAACACAAGAGGTTACTGGGGGTGAAAGAATTAGAAAACAAACATTATGAAAGAGCGGGTACAATAAAAGTGTAATCAAGAGGAGAGAAGAGAACGATTGACATTGCGTGTAAAGTTTTGGAGATCAAAGTTGGTCGGAAAGCACGGCATCGGAAGAGAGTTCCACGGGCGAGAAGTGCGACAAAAGAAACTGTTAGCATAGAACTTACATTTAGCCAATTCAATTGTGAAATGGTGAGACCTTGTCGCCAATCTAGCACTGAACTTAAATGCATAGTCTTAGGTACCATAGCGAAAAGTTCATCAGAACAATTACCGTGAAAGTATTTATAGAAAAGGCAAAGGGAAGCTACGGTGGTGGTTAAGTGACTGAAGCCGAGATGCCATGATAGAACCAATAACATTGCAGATTCTTCTTTGGATCTCATCAAGAATCTCTAAATATATAGCAGGAGCACCAGACCATATGTGGCAGCAATATTCAAAGCAAGGAAGAATGGTAGACTTATAAATATGGAAGATAGATTTTCGAGAAAATTTTTTGTCAAATACGATATAGTGAACCAAATTTCTTATTTGAAGATTAGCAATTGAGTCAATATAATCTGTCCACATCATAGCAGCTGAAAACGTTAGTCCGAGAAGGGGCAATGAGCCACTCTCTTGAAGGTTAGCATCAGCCATGCTGATGAAAGGTAAAAAGAGTTATCTCAGATAATTAAAACAAAGCAGTTTCGTTTTTGAGGCGTTAAAATTAACAAGCCATTCCTTTCCCCATTTAACAACAACTGTAGGTCATATTTTTAGATCAGCTGCTTAATTTTGAATATATCGAACCAATCAGATTTACTATTAAAACAGGAGTAAATACTTGTGTCATCAACATAGATACTGAGTTGAGGACTGATGACACCAGGAATGTCATTTAAGAAAATTAGAAACAACGTCGGTCCAAGGATAGAGCACCGAGGAACATCTGCACTTATACAAAAACATCGAGTAGAGTGGCCATTCAAGACCACCATCATTTCGCGATGAGAAGAAAGTCTGAATCTGTTCAAAAATTCGCCCAGAAATACCATAACATTTCATCTTGTGAGAAAAACCGGTAGGCCAAACCCTGTCAAACAGAAGTCGAACGTCGGTGGACCGCAATAAACAAAACGAAAACTTGAGTAGAAAATGAATGACCAATGTTTATTGACACACGTAGGTACAAGATGCGGACGTATAGAGAATTGTCGACCTCAAGTCAGCCTGAAGTTGAGTGAGGGTGACAGAATGTCCCTTTTGTTGGAACGGCTACCAAACACGTCCGAACTCAATGGTTGGGAAGTGAGAAGAGTACAATCATCTTTTTTCCGGAAGTGGGGAGGCCATAAAATTCACACGTGACCGGAAACCATTTTTGGCTTCATTTTGCATTATGGGAATTTTATTATTATTATTAGTTTAGAATGAAAATGGAAACAAACAAACAAGAAAAAGAATGTGGTTGAATGAAAATAAACTAATGTTTATTTTCATTCTCCCACATGCCCTTTGAAGCCATTTTTATGATTTCTTTTCTAAAGCTTGATAGACTCTTTCAGCAATTAATGTTAACACATCCGCAGTTGAACTAGTAATGCGAAAGCCATATTGCTTATCTGAAAAAAGACCCTACGATGTGAGATGTTTGACCAATTCAGAGTTAAGGATTCTAGTAATTTTCCAAAAAGAGGAAGAAGGCCAATAGGCTGGCAGTTAAAGGATCAAATGTTTCTTAAAGACTGGAACAATACAAGAGGATTTCCAGCAAGTAGAAAAGCAAGCAGCCACAAGGCATTAATTGTTACATTTAGAGAGAACAGGAGCCAGTTTAGGAGTACATTTCTTAAGGACTATTGCAGGAATTCCATCAAGTCCAAATATTTTGTGGGGATGCAGTTTAGAAATGATAGCAGAGACGTTGGACGGAATTATATGCATATCATTAAACAGAGACTCAGCTCTAAGTGGAAAGTCAGTTAAAGGTACCCCAGATGAGTGAAGACTAGAATTTAAAGAGAATTTATCAGCAGATTTTAACGTCTCAAATTGAGTGAAAAGTAATAGAAGACTTACTCTTATTTAACACACTATTACAGAGCCGCCAGTAGTCACATGAAGCAAACTTGTTAGAGTCTATACGGTGCCTCATTCTAACAGTAAACAAAGACTTTGCGGACACGTTTGCAATTATTTCGAGCAGTCACGGATAGGCGTCTTTTAGATCGGAAATATCACTCTGGTACACCTGGAAAAAGTGTTTCCTGTGGGCTATAGCGGCTGAACAGGCTCGTGTGAACTAAGGAGAAAATTGTGGTTACGTCTGATATTTATGATAATGTACAAACACATCAATGAAGACTTTACTCCAAGTAGGAATCTCTGTGGTACAATCCTCAATGGAAACTTAAGAATATCAATCCAAGGGGCGTCTCGAATAAATCACAAAATGAATCCCAATTGGTAAAAGAAAGAAGTCTTGTGAATAGGAGGTTTCATTCTAATGAACAACTCAAAAGAAATATCAATAGATACTTCAGTGTGTAAAGTGTTGTAATGATTTACAAGAGCTAGGAGAAAAGGTAAGGATAAATCAAGTAAAGAAGAATGTTGAACAGATTTATTAGGGAAACGAGTAGGGAAATCCACTATTTGACTGAGAGACTGGGCATTGGAAAAATAGTAAGATTGAATACCGGCAACATCAGTAATATTAGAATGCTTAAACCACTTGACGTGATGGACATTAAAATCACCAAACACAAAAATTTTCGCAGATGGACGTAGAGAAAGAGTCATTTCTATATTAGCAGAAATGTTGTTTAATATATTACATTCCTGAAAAGAAGGAGAGTGATAAAGGAAAAAGAGATAACTAACACAGTGCAATAAGCCACATGAAAGAATAGTTTGGAGACAAGAGATAATGGAAGATTATCTCTTGAGTCTCCAGGTGATTCTTTTATGTGCTTTCGAATTTCGTTTTCTCTTAAGGAAAAAAAAATTCAATGAATAATAAGTTTTTCAAAAAATTGCTTTCATTTTTTGTAAAATTTTAATTAAATTCATTTATAAAGTTTGAAATATTTTAAATTTCTGTGTCCATTTTTACCGGTTAGGTGATATTGTTATTAAGTAAAAACTACATTTACTAATCATAAACTTACTATAATTCATCGATATCTAGTATTTTAAAAAGAATTTTTGAATATTTTTGTGTGTCTCTAATTGTTCCAAATTTTGTAAATACGGATGTCCATACATGATCTTTTCAGAAAATAAGAGCAATAACTATAGTAAATTTAAGGTCAAAGTTCCTAAAATTCAATAAAATATCAGATTTCAAAAAAATATTTTCCTGAATTTTAAGATTACTGGGTAGTTAAAAATTATATTAAAAGAAGCCGCTCACGTTATATTTCACAAGTTTTATAGATATGTGTCCACCGTCCAAAAAAAAAAAAAAAAAAATAGATAAACTTCCGTCTGTTAGTCAAGCTGTCAACAACTTAGACAAACACAAACCTCAGTGTTAAAAAAATGCATTTCTGCGATATTTTAAACTAAAAGTAAATATTTGTTATAAATCTAATTAAGTAAGCTTTAAATAAGCTAATATTCCTCAAATAAAGTTTCACAAATATATATATATATCTTTAAAGACGTTTTAATAGAGAGGATTTCATTGTAGTGACAGATGGCTAAAAATCAGCGATTTTTAACGATTTTAAAACAAAAACATCTTCCAAGTAATTTAAATTACTTTTGAAATACAGCAATGCAGTTTTCTTATTGCAAATATTACATGTAAGCTATTTCTATTAGCTTGAAATTAAAACTAAAATAAAAGATTCAAGAATTATTTTTTCATTTTTAAAAATTCATTTTAAACCTTAGGTATCAAATTTCTGTAGAGGAACCTACAATAGAATACAACACTGGGCAAACAACTGGTTACAATTTTAATCAGGAATATCTACCTTCAAAAATGGGTCATGCTCATTATCTGTCACTGCTAATATCAAATACTTCTTAACCTACAAAGATGTTATTTTCTCTATCAAACATGAGTCAGCAAACTATAGATTATTTGTAACGCTAATCTAGCACAAAGTGGTTTAGCGAAAGTAGGTTATGGCCGACGTGATTAAAGGAAGACAGGATAAATCGTGGGATTATATGACTGAGTAAAGATATGTCTTGTGTTCAGTGACACGTTGCAGTCAAAGTGGGATATGACCGAGTAAGAATATGTCACCAGGTGCTGATGTGGATTTGGCCATGGAACGCATAATTAAAAAAATATATTTATTTCTTTCAGATTTGACAGGGATAAAAATCTACAATGAATATTAATTTTTGAAGAATTTACTTGTAATGTTTTTATGCGATTTTGACATTCTTCCGCTAGCTGATAACAAATCTTTTAATAAAAGACGCGTTTGAAGAATCCCAAAATGGAATGGTTAATGCCGTTTTCGAGTGTGTAATATTGTTTAAATAATTTTTTCTGATGTTTTTTTCTTTTAAAAACTGTTAAATTATTTTTTTGTACGGATGATCAAATAGGATATAATTCAGCAATTCTTAATTACCTCGTTACTCTTTATATAACGTTACAATAAGTATGCATGATGTTTAGAAGTGTCTAGAACATTTTGCGACATTGACAACTGAAAAAAGTAAAGTGAACTTAATCAATTAACAATATCAATTTATTCAGTTTTTATCGACTTTCTGCTTTTTTTTTACGGTAGCACATATAACAGACGCCTATCTGTGACTACTCGAAATAATTGTAAACGTGTCCTTGTTGCAATTCAATATTTTATGACATCAGATAATTGAAATAAATAAATTCATAATAAACCCCAAATAATTTAACCCTTTGAGTCCTGCGTTTCTGAACAATTTTAACTCTTCTGCCTGAGCTCCTGAGTTAAAATTCGCAAATGATTGGTATGCAATGTTTTACGGTAGATATAAAAATAGTTACAAGTGTTTAACCACCGTTCAACCGGTAGCTGAGCATTACGTCATTTTTTTCTACCTCTGTTCAACCAGTCGCTGGGCATTACGTCATTTTTCTCTACCTCTGTTCAACCGGTCGCTGGGCATTACGTCATTTTTCTCTACCTCTGTTCAACCGGTCGCTGGGCATTACGTCATTTTTCTCTACCTTTGTTCAACCGGTAGCTGGGCATTACGTCATTTTTCTCTACCTCTGTTCAACCGGTCGCTGGTCATTACGTCATTTTTCTCTACCTCTGTTCAACCGGTAGCTGACCATAAAGTCATTTTTCTCTACCTCTGTTCAACCGGTCGCTGGGCATTACGTCATTTTTCTCTACCTCTGTTCAACCGGTCGCTGGGCATTACGTCATTTTTTCTCTACCTCTGTTCAACCGGTAGCTGACCATAAAGTCATTTTTTTCTCTACCTCTGTTCAACCGGTCGCTGGGCATTACGTCATTTTTCTCTACCTCTGTTCAACCGGTCGCTGGGCATTACGTCATTTTTCTCTACCTCTGTTCAACCGGTAGCTGACCATAAAGTCATTTTTCTCTACCTCTGTTCAACCGGTCGCTGGGCATTACGTCATTTTTTCTCTACCTCTGTTCAACCGGTCGCTGGGCATTACGTCATTTTTCTCTACCTCTGTTCAACCGGTAGCTGGGCATTACGTCATTTTTCTCTACCTCTGCTCAACCGGTAGCTGACCATAAAGTCATTTTTCTCTACCACCAGTAAAGCGGTGGTCAGTGCTCAAAGGGTTTTTAAAAAAAGAAAAGAAGCAAACAATAAATTTAATGTTAAAAATTATTATTTTTTAAACTAAAACGAAACTAGTTCCTGTATTTTGGCAATTCTTGACGTATGCATTTAATCAAATTTGAAATATTTTCTTCGGGAGTAACTGCAATTGTTTGACCTATGAACTTGACAGGTTAAATATACGTTGCTGTTTTTAAATGTGTTTTTTTATTATATTTTAAGCCCAAATTAATAACATTTTTTAAAACCCCTGTTAATTAATTTTCTTTTGATTAAATATCCAGTTATTTGATTTGAAAGAGATTTTTTATTACAGTGTCTTAAAATTCCTGTCATCATTTTTTCTTAAGGGTTTTAGCACAAATTTTAACATAACTCTTATCTGCAATGAGAAAGCTCTAGTATCTTATTAATGATTATTTCACTCCGTTTTTATCTATTGATATCAATCTATTGCTGTCTATCTATATCAGTCTATTCATATCTATCTATCTATCTATCTATCTATCTATTAGGTCTTTCCTTGTCTATCTATCTATCTATCTATTAGGTCTTTCCTTGTCTGTCTATCTATCTATCTATCTATTAGGTTTTTCCTTGTCTATCTATCTATCTATCTATCTATCTATCTATCTATTAGGTCTTTCCTTGTCTGTCTATCTATCTATCTATCTATCTATCTATTAGGTCTTTCCTTGTCTATCTATCTATCTATCTATTAGGTCTTTCCTTGTCTGTCTATCTATCTATCTATCTATTAGGTTTTTCCTTATCTATCTATCTATCTATCTATCTATCTATCTATCTATCTATTAGGTCTTTCCTTGTCTGTCTATCTATCTATCTATTTATCTATCTATTAGGTTTTTCCTTGTCTATCTATCTATCTATCTATCTATCTATCTCAGTCTATTCATATCTATCTATCTATCAATCTATTAGGTCTTTCCTTGTCTGGCTATCTATCTATCTATCTATATCAGTCTATTCATATCTATCTATCTATCTATCTATCTATCTATCTATTAGGTCTTTCCTTATCTATCTATCTATCTATCTATCTATCTATCTATCTATCTATATCAGTCTATTCATATCTATCTATCTATCTATCTATCTATCTATCTATCTATCTATCTATCTATCTATCTATTAGGTCTTTCCTTGTCCGTCTATCTCTCTATCTATCTATCTATCTATTAGGTCTTTCCTTATCTATCTATCTATCTATCTATCTATCTATCTATTATGTCTTTCCTTGTCTGTCTATCTATCTATCTATCTATCTATCTATCTATCTATCTATATCAGTCTATTCATATCTATCTATCTATCTATCTATCTATCTATCTATCTATCTATCTATCTATCTATTAGGTCTTTCCTTATCTATCTATCTATCTATCTATCTCAGTCTATTCATATATATCATATATCTAGATAAGTCTAAGATACATATAACAATCTGTTCATGACTATCTAATTGTACCTGGAACCTGACAGTATAGAGATGGCCACAGTGTGAAAATTCCTCCTTGGAGGGGTGTACGCACTCGGATACTTACCGGTCACAGGGATCCGTCTCTGTGCTGGTGGCATCACGGCTATGACTAGCTTGTACCGGCTCTGACCAGTTTGGAACAGCTATGAAAAGCCAAGACCAGCTATGACTAGCTTAGACCAGCTATGACCAGTTTGGACAAGCTATGACCAGCTAAGACCAGCATAAAACAGCGGCCCGAGTGAAAGCCCCCACGTTAAAAACTGACCTTGTGTCACAACGTGACTAGGTGGGGGGGATCGTCAAGTAAATACCGTATAGAGATGGCCACAAATTAAAAGTCTACTTTATTACTTATTTATTTTTGCGAATTTAGATTAAGAATTAAGATTAAAAATTAATGGAAAAAAAATCTTGTTTTCTTGTTCTTTTATTGTTCTCGCTCCTTAACAGATTTTTTTTTTCGTGTCCTCTAACTCTCAGTAACCATTTGCGTCTTAGTAGCTTTATTATCTTACTTGGTGTGAAATGATTAAAAAAACATTTTAGAAAGTACTGTTTGTCTTGTATATTCTCAAGCAGTATCTTAAGAAGTACAGTTCAATATACATCTGACGAAGGCCGGATGGTACAAAGGCCGAAACGTTGGGATAACAACAACAAAGATGAGGACAATAGTTCGAACATAAAC
Source organism: Acanthosepion pharaonis (assembly GCA_903632075.3). NCBI lineage: Eukaryota > Metazoa > Mollusca > Cephalopoda > Sepiida > Sepiidae > Acanthosepion > Acanthosepion pharaonis. Next base: position 1,491,313 of record CAHIKZ030003863.1, on the reverse strand, counting down.
AGTGTAAATAATAATAACATCTCATCACATAAATTGTAACCTAGGGAAAGTTATTGAATAGAATAATCACACAAAGTTTGGTAATGAACGATAATACTTAGGAAAAGAACAAATAAAATTCGCCAGCGGCGCGTAGAAGTAGTAGTCAACTGCTAGAAGGGAGTCAAGTGAATTCCACAATGAATCTCTAAATGCAGGATATCTACCAACCGCCCCACGCGGTCAGATGCGGCACAAGGCCTAATTTAATGTGGTGTATCCGAGCCCGTAGGCTCGGCCAAAGATTCCCCGTAGACCCCCATATAAAACGGGGTCGGGTAGCTGTTTCCCGAGATGAGACTCTGTCCTTCGACATAGCCTCGTCTGGGGATCCTCTCTGCCCGGAGGCAGAGAGTTTGACCAGCACAATTGGAGACGAATCTCCAACTGCACGATATTTACTAACTGCCCCACGCGGTAAGATGTGGCACAAGGCCGAATTTAATGTGGGGTAGCCGAGCCCGAAGGCTAGGCCAAAAATTCCCCGTAAACCCCGTATAAAACGGGGTCGAGTCGCTGTTTCCCGACACGAGAGTCTGCCCTTCGATATAGCCTCGTCTTGGGATTCTCTCTACCTTCAGGCAGAGAGTTTGACCAGCACAGCTGGAGACGAATCTCCAACTGCACACCAACATACAGTATTTACTACTGTATTTATGTGAATGGGGACATACCCATTATCGTCCGTAGGTATGCTACAACAGAAATTAAAACAGTCCGGTTTATTACCTAAGGCGAGAAAAAAAGTGAATTCAAGTAAAATTGGTAAAAGAGGAATGAGAAGAAAAACTGGTGTGACTAATTTCTCGTTATTTTTTTTTTAAACTAAATCAAATAATTATAAGACTGTATTGAACTTTTCGGAAATTATTTGTTTAATAAAAAAAAATTATTATTTTCTAATTTTCTATATAGTTTAGGTCTGTCATTAAATTAAAATATACATGGACACGCTTAAACGTACGTACACACATAAAATTGAATAAAAATGGACATCTGCGTCACAAGGGTTAATTTTAATTTTGTTTGGTTAAAAAAAAAAAAAAAAAGTAAATGTCGAAATGTGCATCCTGTGGAGGTTTGATATTTGACTTCGTGCCGCTAACAAAAGTTGAATGTCGGTAGACTGCAATAAACAAGACGAAGACTTGATTAGAAAATGACTGGCCAATGTTTATTGACGCACGTGGGTACAAGATGCGGACGAATAGAGAATGGCCGGCCTCAAGTTAGCCTGAAGTTGACTGACGATGACTGAATGTCCCTTTCGTTCGAACTGCTACCAAACACTTCCAAACTCAATGATTGGGAAGTGAGAAGAGCACGATCATCTCCTTTCCGGAAGTGGGGAGGTCATAAAATTCACATGTAACCGGAAACTCTTTTTGGTTTCCTTTTGCATTATAGGAAAATGAAATTATTTATTTTTTATTATTATTTTATTCACTATATGATTTATTAGCTTATTTTCATTCTCCCACATGCCCTTTGACGCCATTTTTATGAAATACTTTTGTATTTATACCAAATATATTTTCTAATAAGTGTTGCATAAATAGTCAAGCGATTTTGATTTGAAACTTGCTCTTCTTACCGGAAGCGAAGCAACCACATCCATACAAGTAATAATAATTCCTTAAATATTTCTTTTCAAATTATATATAAGTATTATATGGCGGGAATATAGATATTTAGATTGTAGAGGGTTGGTATTTGGACTCCGTGCCGCTAACAGAAGCCGAATGTCGGTGGACCGCCATAAACAAAACGAAAACTTGAGTAGAAAATGAATGACCAATGTTTATTGACACGCGTAGGTACAAGATGCGGACGTATAGAGAATGGTCGACTTCAAGTCAGCCTGAAGTTGAGTGAGGGTGACAGAATCTCCGTTTTGTTGGGACGGCTACCAAACACATCCGAACTCAATGGTTGGGAAGTGAGAAGAGTACGATCATCTCCTTTCCGGAAATGGGGAGGCCATAAAATTCACACGTGACCGGAAATCCTTTTTGACTTCATTTTGCTTTATGGGAATTTCATTATTATTATTATTAGTTTAGAATGAAAATGGAAACAAACAAACAAGAAAAAGAATGTTAGAATATATTTTCTAATAAGTGTTGCATAAATAGCCAAGCGATTTCGATTTGAAACTTGCTCTTCATACCGGAAGCAAAGCAACCAGGTCCGAACAAGTAATAATAATTTGGGTGATCAAAAAATGTCGTTTCCTTTTGATTATCTATTTTCGAATATTGAAAAATTAACAACAGTTATAGATAACCTGAACAAGAAAAAAAAGCTACAATAAACTAATAGTACATACTTGTGAACTTTGTACTTTCTCGAATGATGTTCTCGTTCCGTGATTAGATGTAGAAAACATTACGTCATTCGCGTTGGCTGTTGTTAAAAGATTCCTACTATTTCTAAGTATCCATCTAGATACTGACAAGTGTCGACGTTGTTTCACTTTGTTGATCAATATATCATCGAAAGAAAAAGTAACAATAACAAAAAGCAAGTATTATTCTCAATATTTAATAATTCAAAATTCAGACCTATTTTTTTTTTTTTTTTGTCTCACTAGTTAGAGAGTCCAATATTTACTACATCGCGACTGGCAAATCCAGACAGCTGTCTAAAAAGAAAAAAAGACAGACATAAGGACATCTATATCTATAATTCTCAAAATGTGAGTGTGTATGTATGTATGTGTGTGTGTGTGTGTGTGTGTGTGTGTGCGTCATCGGATGTTGTTTATGCGTTTCCACAGTTTTCATCCGAACGCTTCTGCATGCGAGGCTGAAAATGATGATCAAAGGACTCAACGGCTGAGGAGAAACGCCTTTTCAACTGCTGCTGCGCGCGAGGCTGAAACAAGATTGGCCACCCCACTTCACATATGCTAGGACACAAAAATCTCCTGAGCCGACCAAGCATAGAAATGAATACAATATGGGAACCAGTAATAAGGAGTGCCAAAGAAAAGCGATAATAACAACAAAAATTGCAACATGAGCTCTGGTCAAAACATGAATGATAACAGGAAAAATTGCAATACGAACACTGGTAAAAATGATTGCTAAAGACATTAGGTTTATAATATTTCAAAATTTATACACAGATGTCCTCAAGGACACATGGCACAGTGGATAAAGGCGTTAGTTAGATACAGTGACAGAGTGTGAGTTCAATACCTAGTTAAGGCAGTGGAGAACTTGGAGATAACTGATAACTGACATGAAACATGGCACGTGGAACTAGAACAGTCTACCCCAGTGAGCGAAATAAAGGGTTCAGTTCGACATTCCAACCGTACAACGGCCGAAACGTTGTAATAAATATGGCGACAAAGATGAGAACAATAGTCCGAATAATGTAAATAAAACTCATACGCGTTATTTGCCTTAAAGGAATACGAACAGTCAACCTTTGTGGATTGAATAAAGGATACCCGAAGAAGGCCAGAGAGTATAACAGCAAAAAAACAACAAAAAAAACAACAAAACACACACAAAAAAAAACAGTATTACAAACTAGATGGGCAAAATAGTTCGAATAAATTTATGGTTAATAACTTTTTTTTAATTCGGTAGTTTGTCTGAAGCAATAAAATACAAAAGAACCCCCCCGCAAAAAAAAAATCAAAGAAATGCCCATCTGAAAGATTTTAAAATTAACTTCTTAAACTACATTCAAAGACACGTGTTTATGCTGCTTGAATGTAATGAGGAATATTACTGTCTGTCACCCTCATTAATCCCAGTCGTTATAAAAAGTAGATTTCAAGAGAAAATGAGAGCGGGGTAGAAATTCAAATCATGCGAGACGGGATACAACCAGTGAATGAGATTGAAACCATTGAGTATGAAAAATAACAAAAAATAAGAAAGAAATGTACAAGTGTGGCTTGCGTATAAAATGCCTATAAATGAAATGTACAATTGCATGAGTCTTTTCTTAGGACTATGAAATATGTTCTGGTTATGAAGGCAGCGTTTTGGGAGACGCTAATACGACGCCTTTCCATAATAACGAACTGATGAAAAAAGGCCGAGCCTCGTAACCAGAGAGAAAAAAAAAAGGAAGAAAGGGGTTACTGCTACATTTTAGAAGTTTCCGCGAGCGATTCTCATTGGTTCATCAGTAGGCTACGTAATATCTATTTTTGGCGACGAAAATAAGCGTGACGTGCAGATTTTAATTTCCGCTAGACTCCACAAGCTCTTTTGCTGTTCTTGCCGGGAGGTTTTTAATCTTGTAAAATAGAGTGTCTCTGAAAAAGAGTATATTAGAACAAAATACATTTTTTCTTTTTTCTTTTTCTTTCTTTTTTCTTTTTTCTTTCTTTTTTTTATTTCTTTCTTTTTCTTTCTTCTTTTCTTTTTCTTTTTATCATCTTTCTTTTTTCTTTTGCTTTTTCTCTCTTTCGTTTTTTCTTCCTTTATATTTATTTTGCTTTTTCTTCTTATTCCTTTTTCCTTCCTTCTTTCTTTTTCTTTTCCCTTCTTTCTTTATTTCTTACTTTTTTCTTTTTCTTTCTTACTTCTTTTTTTCTCTTTCTTAGTTCTTTTTGCTTTCTTTCTTTTTGTATTTTCCTTTCTTTTTTCTTTGTCCCATATAAAAAAAGAATTCTTTATTCTTTGTGTTAAGCTTAACGACTTGGGAACATTTAAAATCCCACAAAAGAAAAATGAAAAGAACATAATTATAGATAACTATTCCTTCTGCACAATACTGCCACAAATAAAAAAATAAACAAATAAATGGCCGTGATAAAAGAACCGATTTTGGGCGCCCGTCCTGCAGAAAAATAGCAGAGTTTCTTATACTTTTGGTAATTCTTAATTCTTATTTTTTGAAATTTGTTTCGCGCTATAATATTGTCTTCAATTTCAATACTCTTGTGTAAACGCTTTCAGAATCATCGAATGAGAACTTATATTGCTGTACTTTAGTCCGTGTTTACGGTATCTTTGGGTACGTTTTTGAGGTGATCCAGTCGTTCCTATCAAATTGCGCAATGAAAGTTGTCCTGAACAACTATACGTCTACATCCTTTAGTACTAACGCGGGTGACCCCAGGGCCCAAATCCTTGGTCCTACGCTTGGTCCTACGCTGTTTTTAATCTTCATTAACGACCTTCCCAATGACATCAGCTTTCAACTTGGCATCTACGCTGACGACACTACCATTTACTCCCGCCTCGATAATAAGGCTGATAAATCAGATAAGTTCAAAATGACAGCTAATGTACAAAATGACCTCAAGACCGTCGTTAACTGGGGCAAAAGATGGCATGTCAATTTTAACACCTTCAAAGCTAAATTTCTCTCCATTAATCATCTGATAGAAGCTATGTCCGCTGGCCATAAATGGACAAATATATTAAAGAAATAGTTGCATGTTGCCACAAATGAGTTTTGATAGTAAAGCTACAATTGATCATGGACAGATACTCCGTATTCAAGGATTCAAATTCGTAAGTAATCATTGATTATTATCCAAAATCTTCCGAAAATCAACAGTATTAACAACACATAGATTCTTTATTTTTTACTATTGGTCATCCGATACAATGCCCAAGAGCCATTCAAACAAGAGAGTTACTAAAATAGGATGTTGTAAGAGCGTACGGAGAAGGAGCAAAGATTTTATATTATGATGGTTTAGATAAGGGTTGAACCTCGACTTGAAGAAGTCAAGATTTGTAATGATCTGGGAAGTAAACTCTCGGGAGTCTGTTCCACATTCCAACAGATTTGGCACATAATCTGTCTGATTAGAACTTATTCCACACCAATGGAATAGGAAGGGAATGAGGATGAGTCCACTGTCTACGTGGAATGGCGGGTCCTAGTTGCGTTGGTCTTGGCTGGAGGAACCTGGGAATGTAGTTCGTCCGAACGTGTCATGAAAATAGCGATAGAGTAATGAGAGGCTAGGAACGTTTCATGGCGATGTTATGACAGCAGCAGAGACAATAAAAGACACGGAACGTGAACACGACACACAACCGCGTCTTCAGTTTGTGTTTTTGTACACTTTATTGCAAAAGCTTATCGATGTTAAATTAAGCACGTCTAGAACATACGAACCTAGTTACTATCAACGCAAATTTTAGCAGTAGTATTAATGCAGCTATTTGTCACTGACTGCTTATTGTTACTACTAGAAAATTACACGCATTTATAAAACAACGTAAATACGTAACACTCTCCTCATGTAGACACATTCTGTTTCTTCTATCATACTAACACAATTGATTCGGCTGTATTGTAAAGAAAACAGACAAAAATATTTTTGTGTAATCATCAACTTTTTATAGGTGAACAAACCCACAAAATGTTACCAACTCAAGGAAAGCCCGTTATACTTCAGGAAATGTTAATACAATGTGCGACAGAAATACCTCCTACATATACCCCCGGGAATACCTACCACATAATGGTAAAAAATGGGGTCAGCATCTAGTCTTACTATTGTGTGGGAGATGTTTCTGGGATGTATTTCTGCCGCACCCTATATTAGTTTTTTAAACATTATTTTTACATTGATGCTCACTATGTTCAAGGCCCAATATCTACGCAAGGTAGAGGGTTACAGAGTAAATAGCACAGTTTAAGGGAATATGTTGGGAAGATAACGATATATGGCAGCAGTGCTCCATTTTAGGCTTGATCTGGCTCTTGTAAAGGTAGAGGATAGCAAAAGGAGTCAGATACTTACTGGAGCGGTACAGAGAACCGAATATTCTTCCAGCATCTTTACCAATGGATCGTATATACGATTTCCATGAGGTCTGGGTTGAGTTTGAGGCCCAAGAGGCACTCAAGGCACAAGTCCTCCCTGATGGAACAACCGTTCATCGCGATCGGTGAAAGTTCTGCTTCTGCTCGGTGATGATCGAACGTACTTATTAAAAGAGATGAACATTTCGTTAGAAATAAAGAAAGGAACACTGAACAGATATGTAATATTTATCCTCCCCTTTGGCAGCAAATTCTTCCTTAAAGATGAAAAAGCAGCAACATATTTGTGGTTCTACAGAAGCATACTGAAAATACTATGTACGGGACATGTGAGCATCGAGAAAGTTTAGATGAAAATAAGATTTGGGGGACATTTGGGCGATATTATTTTTCACACATAATTACCATGACTTAAATAACGTGATCCAACGGAGAAATAAATAAATTTTCACCAATAACACTGATTTAATTACTGCTGACTTTGATCCGTCTTAATGAAACACCCTTATGTATAATCCGTCTTAATGAAACACCCTTTAGTTCGAAATTACTGTTACTAGTTATTATATGTGATCATGTTCGTTGTTTTCTAAGTGGAACAATTCGACAGAAATAAAATGTAAAATATATTGAGCAATAAAGGAGAAAGCAGTGATAAAACGCGAAGGAATATCATGTATATTTCGTTACGTGACTGACGAGGCAGATTTTTTCCGCAGTAGGTTGACATTTCTTTTGCGGTAGACCAGTTGCCATCCAAGGCTATAGAACCCGGTCTGTCCTGCTATTTACCTATAGCTGGGGGAGAAGAAGGGGATTCATACCTTACCCAAGTGTATTAGCACGTAAGTGTATGTAATATATAAATATATATGTATAAATATAGCATACCTTAAAACTATATTTTATCATCTACTCAAATAAGGTTTAAGTGGTATAAATCTGCTGGATTAATAAATAAATGAAAAATTACTTCTTTAGAAATAAAAAACTGACAAGGACTGTTGATTTTTTTTTTTGAATTTTTGCAATTTTTGAATGAGGTGTTGCGTATTGGGTTCAAAATTATGGACAAACTGTCCAAAGTTCAAGTATTTTCGACAGTCACTTACAAGAACCAATGTGCTGTCTTTGATAAGCAGAATCCTTTTGTCTACATCCGGGTATTATTCGGAAAGCTGAACCTTTGAAATAGTCTACGATGGCATCATGTTTAATGATGTGTGTGTGTGTGGGTTTTCGCTTTGAGCGTGTATGTTTTGGGGCAGCAAACTTTCTTTTACGCATGTTTCATTAAATGTGACGGACAAAGATAATTTAAATTGTTTTATAGACACCCAACGTGTAACTACTACTACTACTACTTCCATCCAGCCCGTCTTAGAATTACTACTATTTCTGCACGACTCAGCTTAGAATATAAACACAGAAAACTATATTAACAACGAACCCATTGAAAATTGTAAAGTTATTGACCAAAAGCAGTTAAAACAATAATGAACTACGGACATTTTCTACACTCTTTTAATCTTTATGAATGAAAAGAAACTGTAAGAACACTAGAAAAAAAAAATAAAAAACAAAGTCGAGTTTAAATTGGATCCTCGGACGATCACGTGCGGGTAGTTCCAGAAGTTATCCAGTTTCTTCGACAATTTTGGATGCCTCGGACGTCAGAGATTGATCCTGACCATACATCTTTAGATGCAATGGGTTGGTGCTGCCTGATTGTGGAGGTCTTTTGCCCTGCAACTGAAGATGAGTTTTTTTTTTTTCTTGAGTTGGGACCGAAATACTTTGGAGCGATAACTGGCCGCTCTTGTATGTAATTATTTTTTTTTTTTGACTATTTCTTTTTTCATAACCAAACACGTAACATTGTCTTTTCGCCTAGAACTCGTTCATCATTCACACCATTTCACAATAATCTATTTACTCTATGAGATAAAATGTATTCCAATGATATACGAGGTTTGATCAAAAAGTATCGAGACTGGTGCCTGATAAAGAATACTACAACGCACATCTAATTTAATCTCCTTCGAAATAATCTTCTTCCTAAGCTTTATTCAGCTAATACTTTATTCAGCGTCGTTCCTATTGATGGACACATTTCTGGAACTAGTTTTGAACAACGAGCAGCTGCTTCGTCACATTCTCTTGGATTTCCTTCATGTCTTGAAATTTTGTTCCTTTCAAAGTCCGATTTGATTCTTGAAGAGGAAAAGTTTGCAAGGGGCGAGTTCTGGGAAATATGGAGGTTGCCGGAACTGGGGAATGTTGTGCTTGGTCTAAATCTGCTGCACAGGTCATGGTCACTGATAGAATGTCTGTAAGACAACCACACTCTCCACACCTCCCTTCCAAACACTGCTGTAAACAAAAGAAGTGAACGAGAACGTTATAAATTAGTCTGTATGCGCGACAGAGTTCAAGGTCACTCTGTATCAAGCGGCTTCATTCTGCGTACTTTAGCTTCGTTACCATAGCAACAGTCCCAATAATTTTCATCAAACTCCTCTGTACAGTTTAGAGATTAGTTTTATAAGTGAATAATAACGCGAGGAGAAAAATCCGCAAATAAAATTTAACAATGGTGGAAACTTTGTACAGAAACTTCTTTCCTTACCTAACGAAGTCATTGCGTTAGATTTGGGATCGTCGTTGAGAAGGATTTCTTGTTATGAAGATAAACTACATCCGGCAGCAAGGCCTCTGATCAAGAGATTGACGGTTTTGAGGAGTGTGGAACCATCTCTTAATTGCTGTGGTTCCCATGCCCACCCTGACCCGGGGTTATAGTCTATTTTAGGGTCCCAGCTATGGACAAATATTGAACACCCAAACCGGGGGTCAATACATGAAAATATAAAAATAATTTAGAAAAAAATTACCAGCAATACATTTTTGGAAAAAAAATTACCAGCAGTATATTTTTGGAAATAAAATGACCAAAGCTCACGAGAAAATCAATTTTCGTTATTAAATGACCCATAAGGAGTTGATATGCCGTTAACCAACCAAACCAAACCCGTTCAAGCAAATGCTCTTTTCACAAATTTCTACCTCTGCTCACAAATTTATGCCTTTCCATATCTAGCTTCTTTTCAATTCTAATCTCATTGTCTCTTGATGTGCAGCCATCACATTTTATTAATTTTTTTCTTTCATCTGGTTTTCTTTACATTTTTTTTCTCTTGCTTTCTTTTCCCTTACCTCTCATCCTTCACAATCTCTTTCGCTTTTTCAAATGTCCTTAATATTATTATGTAGGTACCATGGTTAGAAACTTCTCTTGAATTCTACCATAACTGTCTTACATACAAACCATCAGAATAATGGTATAGATTATTTCTGTTCTCACAGATAAGATCTTAATATCCGGCAATCAATGCCTGGATTACGAACCCCAGCCAGCAGCTTTATGAATCATAGATTTTTTTTCCTCTCACTGTAAGTGTTCATCATCAGATTATACTTGCCATTCCTAAAAGTCTTCCTTTCTGTAACAGTTCCACTAGGCAATTAATGCCATGTTTCTTTATCCATGTCTCCATTCTGTCAGTCACCGAACCAAGTACTCAAATAGAAATTGATATGAAGGTGACCTTCTTTAAATTCCAAGGTCAACTTCAATGGGTCAAAGTTGACTAACTTCTCTTGTCCCTTTTACTCTATCCTTGTGTAAAAAGGACAATAATGGATCGATTATATATTATTATTTAAAAAGTATATTTTTTGGCCTGAATTTGTTTTAATAATATCAATGACCAAGCGAAGGGTGTGATTTTTTTGTTGTTTCCACTTGTATCAGTATGATTTCTCACACATACTTGAATAGGTAGATTCTTTTTCCTTTTAAGTTAATTTAATGACCAGGGTTTCTTAGGAATCTTGTCACAAGCCTGTCTTTGAGTAAATTTAATGACCGGGAATTTTCAGGAATAGGTAGATTCTTCTTCCTTTTAAGTTAATTTAATGACCATAGTTTCTCAGGAATCATGTCTCCAGTCTGTCTTTGAGTAAATTTAATGACCAGGATTTTTTAGGAATAGATAGATTCCTCTTCCTTTTTAGTTATTTTAATGACCAGGGCTACTCAGGAATCTTGTCTCCAACCCATCTTTGAGTAAACTTAATGACCAGGATTTGTTCAGGAATCCTGTCTCCAGGCCATCTTTGAATCGTCAAACATAAAGATTTGTTAGTGTTTTTAGATATTCATAAAAGTAAGATCCTTTGAAAAATTCACCACCCAAAATCTCTCTGGGTGGTCCTCCTTTCTGGTTGTTGGAACACGAATGGACGGAAAATGGGTGGGTGTGTCTCCCAGCCAGTATCCATGTAATGAGCAGTCAATGTAACGGTCCAAAAATCAGTGAAATGGTGAGCAGTACGAGAAACGGCCAGGCAGAGTGTGTAGGGGTTTGTTTTCCGTGGCCGGAACTTAGTGACATAGAAAAAGTTCTTTTTGTTTTCATACCAGAAGGAAAACATTGCAGATTAAGTGAGAAATCATATTTTTTTTAACTACTTTCCAACCAAACAAGAGTCTAGAAAAGCATTTGCCGTCATTTCTTTGTTGACGTCGAATCACGACCATAACTGATTCCTTATCTGTGGAACGCAACGAGCGTCGGTGTATTCGCATACAGCCAACCTTGGATGTCATCACAGCTTGTGCAGTGACGTGCAGAAACACGTCATCACACGCTTAATTAAACAAAAGGCAATAATTAAAAAATCTCTTAAATGGACAAAACTCTTCATTATTATTATTATTATTATTATTATTATTATTATTATTATTTCTGTTGTATACACATTTCCTTCAGGGTCCCAACCAGAAACCTAAGGTGAGAAATGTCTTCATGACATTTTCCACTGTAAAAAAGAAATATCCCTAAGATCACATACATTTTAGGTAGATAAAACTCTTCGTAATGCGTTAGCTGTACTTGTGAGTACAATTTTTTGTATTTCTTTAAGGCATCGACTACGAGGGATCCCTTCAATGAGTCTATCGGACCTTTTTCCAATCAATCCGAAGGATCCAACCAAAACTGGAAATACTGATGTCCTCATCTGCCACATTTTTGAGATTTCTACTTCCGAATGCTTGTATTTTAATAGTTCTTTGAAGATCTTCTAAGATTCATTACAATCTACAGGAACTGCCATGTCCATAAGAAAGTACATTTTGTTTTTGTGATCTTTGATCACGATCTCTGTGCGATTAGCTTTGATTATTCCGTCTGTGCGTATTGTAAAGTTCCATGAAATTGTAACAGGTCCTATCTCCGGAACTAGGTCTTGGTGGTGTTCATACCAATTTCTTACAGTTTCCTTCCAGTAAAAGTTATTATTATTATTATTATTATTATTTTATTTCCTTTGATTTCTGATGTGTACTCATTTCTTTCCTGGTCCCGTACAGAGACCTAAGGTGAGAAATGGCATCATGACATTTTCCACTGAGCAATTAAAAAAAAAATCACACATATTTTACGTAGATAAAGCCCTTCGTAAGGTGTGGGCTGTACTCGTGAGAAAATGTTTTTGTATTTCTTTAAGGCGTGGGCTGCCAGGAATCCCTTCAATGCGTCTATTGGAATCTTTTCCAATCAGTCCGAGGGCTCCAACTACAACTGGAATTTTTGATGTTCGCATGTGACACATTTTTGAGATTTCGATTTTAAGGTCCTTGTATTTTGAAAGTTTTTTGAAGATCATAAAGATACATTGCGGTCTGCAAGGATTGCCATATCAATAAGAAGGCACTTTTTGTGTTTGCTGTCTCTAATAACGATGTCTGGGCGATTAGCTTTGATTCTTCTGTCTCTGTGTAAGTTCCATAAAATTGTTACAGGACCTATCTCCGTAACCGGGTTTGGGTGGTGTTCAAATATTATTATTATTATTATTATTATTTTTATTTTCTTTGATTTCTGGCGTTTACACATTTCTTTCCGGGTCCCGCCCAGGGACCTAAGGTTAGAAATGGCGTCATGACACTTTCCACTGACAAAAAAAAAAAAAATTAAATTACATAGATAAAGCCCTTCGTAAGGTGTGGGCTGTACTTGTCAGAACAATTTTTTTGTATCTCCTTGAGGCATGGACTTCCAGGAATCCCTTCAATTAGTCTACTGCAATCTTTTCCAACCAGTCCTAGGGCTCCAACTACAACAGGGATTGTTGATGTTCCCATATGCCACATTTTCGAGATTTCTATTTCAAGGTCCTTGTACTTTGACAACTTTTTGAATATCTTCAAAGATACATTGCAGTCTGCAGGGACTGCCATATCAATAAGGAGGCACCGTTTTTGTTTGTGGTCTTTAATAACAATATCTGGCCGGTTAGCCTTGATTGTTCTGTCAGTGTGTATTGTGTAATCCCATAGAATTGTAACAGGTCCTATCTCCGTAACCGGGTCTGGGTGGTGTTCATACCAGTTTCTTTCAGTTTTCTTCCCGTAGAAGTTGCAGATTTTCCAGTGCAGATATTGGCCCACTTTGTCATGTCGGGTTTTATATTCAATGGGTGCCAACACCGTACAACCTATTATTATTATTATTATTATTATTATATGTTGCAGGCAAGAAGTTTGTTTTCAGGTCACCTCTCGTGACTTAAGAAAATAAATAGTCATTGGTTCTTTCCATCGACAGGCTGTATCCTATACCTTCTGAATTATTCCTGAAGTTCCGAGAAGGCAAGTTTTTTGTAATTGCTCTATTTCAATAACACAATCCAATATATGCAAGTTATTTTCCATGTTTTTTGTACAACACCCCACAGCTCCAACTATCACTTAAACTATTACTAAGTTACTTTCTTTGTTAGTCTTTCCCAAACTTTCATACTTTAAATTATTATAACTGTCGATCTTTACTTTTTAACTTTTCTTTATTTATTTGCTTTCAATTCTTGTGTCAGATGGACATGTGACTTCTATCAAGTAGCGGACCTTATCTGTTTGTCCAGCAGGACTAAATTTGGTTGGTTTATTGTACTCTAAATCTGTCACTGCCTGTATGGGAATGTCCTATCTCTCTTTGCTATTCTCCAGAGCCTTCTTCTCCTAAAGAAACTCATCATATAGAGGGAAAAAAAAGAAGAATATTAATGTGAAAATTCCAAACGAAAGATGAACGAAATTTATTTGTTTTATTTTTAAATGTCAAAACGAGACTGAAATGACAGCAGCAGCAGAAATAGTAAAGGCATTAGTTGAAGTAGCTGCCTACCTGTAGCGAATAAACGAACATAGCAGAGTCCATTTTGTGTCACTCTGTGTGTAGTGACCCCTTTTTCATTTTCTGTTTCCTTTAGCGTGATAGAAAATCAACCAAAAGACACAAAAATGTGATAACAACTCTTATATAATAAAATGAGATTAGAACCGTTTATTCATTTCTCTTTTTCTCTTTCTCTTTCTCTCTCTCTCTCTCCCTGTCTCTCTCTTTCTATCACTCTCTTTCTCTCTGTCTCTTGCTTTGTCTTTCTCTGTTCTCCGTCTCTCTTTCTGTCCCAGTCTCTCTCTTTCTATCTCTCTCTTTCTTTTCTCTTGCTTTCGCTTTCTCTCTTTCTCTGTCTCTGTCTTTCTCTTTCTCTCTGTCCCTGGCTCTCCCTTTCTATCTCTCTCTTTCTCTTTCTCTGTCTCTTCATCTGTCTTTCGCTTTCTCTATCTTCCTGTCTGTCTCTTTCTCTCTCTCTCTCTCTCTCTCTCTCTCTCTATCTATCTATCTCTTTCTCTGTTTGTCTCTTTCTCTCTGTCTCATTCTGTCTGTCTCTCTTTCTCTCTCACTCTCTTTCTCTCTCTCTCTCTCTGTCTCGCTATCTCAGTCTGTCTCTTTCTCTTTCTTTGTCTCTGTCTGTCTCTTTCCCTTTCTCTGTGTCTCCTTCTCTGTATCTGTCTGTCTCTGTCTGTTTCTCTCTTATTGTTTTAAATTGAAACGCATGCGTAAAAAGTGTATTTTTGTTCATACTTGATTGAAAGACTTGGTTTTCCGCAAGAATCATTAACATAGCATTCTTTCGTCATTTTGATAAATGAATCACTGAGAATACTCTAGACACACGACCTGATTGGTAATTCACTTACGAAATGAGTGGGCTAGGGCTATATCGCGTTGAAACACTGGTTCTCGTACGATCACCGAAGTTAAGCAACGTCGAGTCTAGTCAGTACCGTCGACTGGAGGAGAGCTCATCAGAACAATTACACAGAAAACATTCATAGAAAAGACAGAAAGAAGCCACGTCATGACGGTGAAAAAGTGACTGAAGTCGAGATGCCATGTCAGGACCTATAACATTACAGACTCTTCTTTGGATGGTGTAGAGAATATTGCAAGAGTTCCAAACCAGACATGGCAGCAGTATTCGATGCGCGGACGAATGGTAGATTTATAAATATGCAAGATGGATTTTGGCGCGAAGAATTGGTTGAAACGACGCAGTGAACCAACTTTCCTAGCACCAGACCTTGCAGTTGATTCAATATAATCAGTTTACTTCATATTAGCGGGAAAGGTTAACCCGATAAGACGCAAAGAGTTATTTTTCTGTAGGTTAGCATCAGCCATGTTGAGGGAAAGCAAAAATCATTTTCTATGGTGATTACTAGATAGCAGTTTCTTTTTCCATGCGTTAAAATTTACTAGCCATTTCTTGCCCCGGTTAACAACTAATGGGGGTAATTTTTGAAAGCAGTTTTCAGTTTTTCTTTTTCGAACCAATTTAAATTTCTATTACGACAGGAGTAAACAGTTGTGTCAACAACATCAATACCTAGTTAAAACCTAAGAACTCAACTCATGTTTTAAAATAGCCTCGTCATATCTAGAATCTGATATGGATGCCATGCATGGTGTTAAACGTGTTTGGAAATAACTAAATTATCATCAATATTCTCATTTTGAATATAGAACAATATTCTCAGATCTATGACTAAAACCGATTCACGCGGATGCTTTGATTAGGTCATAGAGAAATAGGTACTTCATCAGATTTTATAGACTGGCGCTACAGAATCACAAAAAAAAGTTACCGAATAACAAAGACCACGACACTTGAAGATGTCTAACAACAACAACGTGTCGCAAATATAGTACACTCACTCAATTAAGTGTCGTACGCGATACACGCTTGGGCGATCATGTCTCTTTCGATTCATGACTGAGTAAGCAGTGTACGTTTCGATGTGGTGTCATGGCTAGTAAGCTTGTCACGCTAAATCTATTACGACTGAATTTTCTGTTCGATCCTCATTTCGGTCACATCTAAGCCATACTTAGAAAATCTCCATGACTAACTAAGCAGAAGATTTTCCCGCAGTAAGTTGCCGTTTCTTTCTGTGGTAGACTGGTTTCTTTCTGCTGTAGACTGATTTTCTCTGTCTGTCTGTCTGTCTGTGTCTCTTTCTCTCTCTCTCTCTCTCTCTCTCATCTATCTATCTATCTATCTATCTATCTAACTCTTTCTCTGTTTGTCTCTTTCTCTAGAACTGCACATCCAAGATGTCTTTCTAAAGCTAAGCAAACTATTAAGAAACGGAAATAAAGAAAAAAGACAACTGAATTGTTATATAATATTGGTCCTCCTATATGGCAGTGAATACAGCTGCCATGTCGACGGTACTGACTAGACTCGACGTTGCTTAACTTCGGTGATCGTACGAGAACCAGTGTCTCAACGCGATATCGCCCTAGCCCACTCATTTCGTAAGTGAATCATCTCAATGATTACAAGACTTTACACCTCTTCGTTTATTGGCTAAGAAAAATACCAGCATGCATTTGTGTGTTTCTGCCTATAAATTGGAGAGGGTCAAAGGTTTTACAGTCATTTCCAATAGGATTGGTTAACCCTTCTATTGGTGAACTATAAAATGAGTCAGCTCATTTTGGCTGGCTCACTAGTACACCAGGGTACCCAAAAATTCCAACAAATGTAACAAACCAAATTGGAATTTGAACACGGCTCTCCGATTTCTCGTTATCCACTACACCACCTGCACATCCAAGATGGTTTAATTTGATAGAATCCTCAATGCTGACGAGTTCTCTCCTTTCTTTCATTCTTTTTGTATAAAGTTTATCAATGTCATCTCAATGATTACGAGACTTTACACTTCTTCGTTAATTTCCCCCTTCTCTGATTCAAATCTCTGTGTTATTTTTGTACAGCATATTTAATAATGGACACGACCAGATATTTATCATTTTGATAGGCTTTCTGCTTGGAAATTCAAATAGATATAAATAATAATTTATAAATAAACAACGTACGTAATTAAAAGAATATGGCACCATGACAAAACTGCAAAAATAATCATTTTGTGGGGGTTGAAGGAACTGGCTTATAAACAATATCGGAAGCCAAAGATCCAGGTGAGATTTGAAACTAGTAGTTGTAGAATTCAATATAAAAACGAGATCGGACTCGACTATTAACAGGACCTTAATGAATACAACTCGAAGCGGAATCAGACTTGAAATAGAAGAATAAAAACTTTTTTTTTTAATCGGCGATAGAACTAGAAATGCTGTATTTATTTTCAGAAGGTAGAGAGAAGGAGAAATAGAAAAGCAGAAATACTTCTGTTTGCAGAGATCATACAAAGGCATTCGATAAAATACGACTCGAAAACTTCTTGTAATGTGGAGTGAGTGGCCATTGTTAGATGCAAAATAAATAACTGTCCTGCAAACAGAATTGACAAAGTTTGCAATAACAAGAAAAAGTAAAGAACAGGCCAACAAATAATATAAAGCAAGCAAACAATATATGCAAGGCAAATTAACAGTAATAAGGCAAAACAACAGTAATGTGGCAAAAGGTTCATAAACTAAGAATTGGCATCAACACACAAGAGCAAGTTCGGACAAGCGAACTTAGCGTTCTGATTTCAAGACATGATAGGCCGGGGGTGGGGTTATTTACCTCGCCTCTCTACAAGGCCGTTTTTTATGTGGGGCGAGTCCGAACCCGTAGACTTGGGCAAAAATTCCACGTAGAGCCGGCATACACGGAGTCAGGCTTGTTTACATCTCCAAACGCGACTCTGCCATCCAGCATAGCTTTGTCTGGGTTCCTCCCTGCCTTCGAGTCAGATCTGAATCGGCAGATAGGGACTGAGTCAGATGAAACCAAGAACCGGCCTATTTTATTGGCTAAGAAAAATATCCCAGCATGCATTTGTGTGTTTCTGCCTATAAATTTGGAGAGGGGCAAGTGTTTTACAGTCATTTCCAATAGGATTTACAGACATTTGTACATTATGAAATTTTTGTCACCGATGCTTTTGAAGATTCCTATGAATATGTGGTATTGTTGTATATGTCGGGTTGAATGGTGATGGAAGAAGTCTTTTGGTGAATGAGTAAATTGTAATGGATGACTGGTTCGGTAATCTGATTAGCTAGGTTTAGGATAGTTAATCTTCACCAGTCTCTCCCTATTTCTCCTTCGGCCTTGTGCCACAATTGTTGTACAAAAACAGCAATAAATAATCATTCCCAATAGGATTGAAACCAACATGTAATATTAGTAAAGCTTCGACTACATGGAAAGGATATACAAATAATCCTCAGTCTGTATGGGAAGAAAATTTTTGTATGCGAACAGTGTACGGCTTAAGTGAGCACAGCTAAATAAAGAGAGAGATGCGACAAAAATGTCTTATCACTGGGTTTATTTAATTTACACAGCTTGTTATAAGAAGATTAGAGGAATTACTAGAACTTGTTATCAGTGAACGTGGCATTAAGAACATACGCTACTCAGACACTCTGATGATGGCAGATACAGAAAGAAAGGCAGTGTAATAACAGATGGCAAAAAAAAACTGACTCAGGTTAGAAAGAGCAAAAGAATAAATGCATTTCCGAAACAAAGACTATGTGAAAAAAGATCCCGACCATAATTTAGAATACACAAGAAGTAAAATGGACTGTGAATGATTTTATATTATCGATAATAATTTTATATTATTGATAGCAGACACAGAAATAACATAGAACGTAGTAAAGAAAAGCAAGAAGAAAGGACTAAGCATCAATTGTAAGAAGACAGAATGTATAGTTGTCAGTATAAGATATAGCCAATGATGTGAATTAGAGCCAACGAAATCAAGCAAATAGAAAAATTTAAACATCTAAGAAGTGATTCAACAGAGGACGGAAAATGCGACATCGAAATTCGAAGGCGCATTGGGATAGCGAAAGATGTCTTTCTAAAGCTAAGAAAAATATTAAGAAACGGAAATAAAGAAAAAAAAAACGATTGAATTGTTATATAATATTGGTCCTCCTATATGGCAGTGAATGCTGGACAATCTCTTTACATATGAAGAAGAAACTTGAAGCAACAGAAATGTGGTTCTATAGAAGACTGCTGAGTCCCAAGCAATGACTAAGTGTTAGGTAGAATTAAAACAAAAAGGACGCTTATAGTTGGAATCAGAAAGAGACAACTGAAATTTTTAGGGCGCTTAATGAGGAAAGACGACTTGGAGATTTTGACACTCACAGCGCGTAATTGATACATGCTTGTGTAAATGGTTCACAGAATAGGGATTAAGGTAGATAACAAAAAGATAATCTTGCTTAGAGCTAAAACATAGTTGTGAAGAGCCATGATCGCCTAAGTCCTGAATGGACAAACTGAAGGAGAAGAATTCGAAGCAAGATTCGTGTTTTCATTTCTCACCGGTGTTATTTCGCCTTTCGTTCCTCTGTGAAAGTATACCGGGCATTTCCCTTTCTTTTTTGTTTCACACCTATGCAAGCAAGAATCGAAGTACAACATGTGGTAATTTGTCCACTTGGTGAAAGACTGAGAGGGACTATTCACAGAGAGATTTGACAATATTCTGCACAATGAACTTGGCATGACTTGAAGGTTTCTGCTCGGTGGGTGCCACGTCTCCTGACACCTGATCAAAAGCGCCCCGGGCTGATCGCATCATTGGAAAATCTGACATTGAGGCAGATCCACCTGGTTTCCTTAAATGTTTCCTAACCCAGGATGAGTGTTGGGTTCATCAGCCGGATACAATCCATGCAGTGGAAACGTTTCTCCTCACCTGCTCCAAGAAAGGCCAAGGTCGTTTCATCTGCAGGGAAGGTGATGAGCTTAGTTTTTTGGCATGCAAAAAGTATTGCGTTTATTCATTATCTTCAAAAGGCAACACCCTCAATGGAGATTACTATGCTAACTTTCTGAGGCAGTTACGAAAGGCTATCAAGATCAGACGCCTATGAAAACTGATGAAAAGGGTCCTGTCTCATCATGACAATACTCCAGCACACAAAACCTTGGTTTCAATGGCTGCTGTGCCTAATTATAGCTTTAAATTGGTAGATCATCTTCCCTATTCTCCTGATTTGGCCTAATCTATCTGTCTGGGAAGCTGTATCACAGTGAAGATGACGTCATATCTGCTGCTGTTGATTTTTTTTAGCATAATGAAAGCTTCTTCACCAATGGAATCCCAACACTGCAACATCGATGGAAGAAGTCTACGGACCGCAATGGAGACTATGTTGAAAAATAAACCTCACTTGGTCATATTCTATTTAAGTATTTTGGTGCCACGTCGTCTCCTGACACCTGATCAAAAGCCCTGGGATGATCACATAACTGGAAAATCTGACATTCTTTAAGGCAAATCCAGCTGGTTTCCTTGAACGTTTGTTCAGCCAGGGTAAGTGTTGGGTTCATCAGAGAGACAATCCATGACTTGGAAACGCCCCTCCTCACCTGCCCACACCTCCGAGAAGATGACGTCATATCTGCTGTTGTGGATTATTCTTACCAACATGATGAAATTCAAGCACTGATGGAAGAAGAAGTCTGTGGACCACAAGGGGGCAATGTTGAAAAATAAACCTCATTTGGTCATATTCAATGAGAATGTCTTAGTCAGCTTCTGGAATTTTCCTACGACCCATCGTAAGTAATAAAGGAGGCACTGAGAATATTGAAGAGACTAAATCAAGTGAAGTGAAGGAGGAAAACAATTAATAAACCACTTAAAAAGTCAGTGTGTAACAGATGGAGGAACAAGTGCCACAAAGAGGTTCTCAAAAAAAAAAAAAAAAAAAGGAAAGTAATGCCGAAGAAACAAAAGACAGGAAGTTGCATTGTGCTATAATCGACCACGTCCCGAAAGCACACAGCCCAGAGAAATAAAAGAGAGTCTTTTCAAAGATCACCAAGTAGGTATCGTACCTTGTGCTTTTTGCTTCCCCTTTCCTTTCTTTGACGAATAACACCCCCACCTCGCTTCACAGCGTGTATACCGATTCCTTTATATCTGCTCATCATTGCATTCAAACCCAAGTCTTAGTACAATCTTTCGCGAGTTTCAACCTAGACAGGTACTTCTTAAAAGTCTTTTCTCACTTATTCTCATGCCGTTTAAAGATCTGTATGTTGTCTCATTCTGTGTTTTGAGAAGCGTACAGAAATTTCGCACGGCACGTAATTAAAATGAACTTATTTTTAAAATAAACGTGCTTTACCGAATTGTTGTGCACGTACCGTAGTGTTATTGGCGTGGAAAGTAATTTTGGCGTACCGGATTCGAATTCCATTCGTTTGCTCTTTACAAGGCCCTAGGGCCACTCAAAGTAGATTTTGTTTGTTTGTTTAGCGGCATATCAACTTCTTATGAGACATTTAATGTCGACATTTAATTTTCTTGGGAACATTAGTAATTTTATTTACAAAAATGTATTGCTGGTATTTTTACTATAAAAATATTTTTTTATAATTTCATAGTGTTTTAACTTCAGTTTGGTGGTTAATTTGTCCATAGTTGGGATCCTAACAGGTGCTACCACCCCGGGTCAGGGTGAACATAGGAATAACAGCAATTAGGAGGTGGTTCCATGCTCCTCAAAACTTCCCGATCAGAACAGAAGCTTTGCTGCTAGATGTAGTTTATCGTCATACTCAGGACAGTCAAAGTAGAGTGTTACTGAAAGCGGTTGTTGTGCGAGCGACACGCTTAAGGGGCGTAATTTATGCAGCTATGTGTGAAAGGTAACGGTTAACCCTATGCTTGAAGAGGTAAAGATTGTAGTAATCGAGAAAGGATTCTCCTGGGACTCTGTTCCACAAAGCAACAGTTCTTGGGAAGACGCTATCCGAGAGGAACTTACTCCTCACTAAAGCAATACGAAAGGAATGAGCGAGGGTGGTTCGTCTCAATGTACGGGGGTCTTAGTTGGGAGTGTTAAAGTTGGGTTAACTAAAGAATGTAGCACGGTTGAACATTGTCCATGGAAGTTTATTTGTGAACCGGTTTGGTATCCTCCATGACATCCGCATGAAAGTCTAGACCTGACGAGACTATTTAAGAACATGACTCGTGTTTTTATCATTTTGTTGTTTTTTTTAATAGTAATGATTTTAGTAGTCGAGAAATCACCCTCGTGGGATTCTGTTGCACAAAGTAACAGTTCTTGGGAAGACTTTATCCAAGTAGGATTTACGCCTTACTCAAAGAATACGAATTGAATTAATGTTGAATAGTTGAAATTTTAGAGATGGCATCTTTTTGCTGTTGACAGTGACGTTCCTCCGCTCAGCTGATGTCATACACGATCCGAAACAACAATCTGTTGTTGTACGCACCCCCATCTTTTACCATTCCCCTGCATTCTTGAGGCTTGAGGTGGGATATTTTTGTCGTTTACTTACACCATTCGGCGCTCAAAAATGTTATCTCATCTAAGTACTATCCAGTGTCGATCTTACTTAACTTCGTTGATCGACCTAGAATCGATGCCTTAACCGTGATTTGACCTTAAATATAACGGAATAATTTATGACGATGGAGGTAAGATCTTGACGCGCCATGCTGTGTTTCATATGATGCAATAGTTTAATATAATTGTTGTTGTTGTTACTATTATAATAAAGCAGCGCGAACAAAAAATTGATCACGACAAAAACCATCCACCCGGTGGAGTAATGGATAGCGGCTCGGACTGAGGAATCGAAGAGCCGAGTTCGAATTCCACTCGAATCCATTACATTCACTTACGTGCTAATACCCTTGGGAAAGGTATGAATTCTCTTCTCCTCGCTTTCATCAATGAGTAAATAGCAGGACATACCGGGTTCTATAGCCTTGGATGGCATCTAGTCAACCGCAGAAAGAAATGGCAACCTGCTGCGGGAAAAAAATCTGCCTCGTCAGTCATGATCACCTAAGCGTGTATCACGTATGAAACATAACTGACTGATCATAGCACCCAGTCTGATAAGAGTATACCAGATATAGGAAACGCAACCAAATATACGTGATATGGTGACAGGATTTAATAAAAACAGCTTTATAACCTTTCAAGTGGCATCCAATTAGAAATGACTTCAGGTCGGGTAGTTCAGTCGTCAGTGGACAGGAGAAACTAACATTTCCCAGTAGGAACGTAATTACCACATGGTTTAGATCTTGAAGCAAAGAGGAGAACGAGAAAGAATATGTCCTTTCCGGAAGTGGGTTTTTAAAAATAGCACATGTGAACAGAAACCCTTTCCGGTTTCTTTATAACTTGCATCATGGGGAAATGAATTTATTTCAGTTCTTTATTATTATTGTATTTATTGGTTTTATTTAATTTCCTTGCAAACCTAAGCGGAAATTCGAACTTGATTAACAATTTTGAATTACGCTTCTACCTCCACATTAGTACGGCAGATAAATTCATCTTGCATTGAAACATGAGAATTACTTCAGATATTTTTTAAACAGGATGAATATAACGAGAATATATTATTTTTTAACCAATAAAATCCAATCAGAATGTTTGTTTATATAAACAATAATTATTAGGGCAAATACCGCCAAAATACTTGGCGGACGTAGTTGTAAACCTACCACGTGTTTTTTTTTTTTTTTTTTTTTTTTTAACCATTTAGAATAATAATAATAATAATAACTCCTTTTACTACTCCTGCAAAATTTGAGAAAAAAGATTTTCACGAACTAATGAAAACCTTGTATTAAAAAACATCGCCTCTCTATTGGAAATTAGATTTTGGATCCCTTGACGGATATAAAAATAGAAGGATACTGCTTCTCAGTGTTTAAAACAATTTCAGAAACCAGCTTGATCTACGCATGCGTACACACATACCCATACACACGCACACAGTTGATAATGACAACCAGCAACCGCTGACTAAGGCCTTGTCTCCTAACTAACAAACACATTAGGCTGACCGTCATAATGTCTGTCCATACATCTCATACGGCAGTAAGAACACTTAATTACTTGATAAAACAAACTTCACTGCAAAGAAAATTGAATATTTTGTAATTATTGAATATTTCTGAAAAGATTATATAAATGTTATTTCATTTCTGCTTCTACTTTTCCTTCAGCGAATAACGTTTTTTTATGCTTTATTTAAAAAATGTGTTGTTGTTAAATGTTTGGAATCCCAACACTCAGATAATAACAAAAAACCTGGTTAGAAGGATCCCAACAAGATATATAGAAAGGGAATGTGTAAAGTATATTTTTCGTTACGTTTTCTTTTGTTAGGCTTTGTGTTGTAGATACTTTATTGTAGTATTAACATTCACAAACCGTATATATATCAATGCCGGTTGCCGACGAAAGAGTCAAAGTTCATAGAGTGTCACTGAATACTGTGACGTCAGCTACTTGCTGTGAATTGTTCTCAAGTGGACGAATTGTGAACAACGAACTCTGCTGAATCAAGTCTGCACCAGTTTCTGTAACCCTTTTTATAAGAGAGACACGGGAAGGTATCGGACCGCCTACTTGACGAGCCTGTGAATGAATGACGGAACAAGAAGAGGCTTTGCAAAGGGGGAAACGTTGCTAAGAGGGATAATATCTTCTGGAGAGCCATAATCACCAACGTCCTGAAGTGGCACGGCACATAAAAGAAGACATTTATTTTAAGGAATTAAAAAAAAATAATAATCAGATGTCTTTATATTTATTCTTATCAAAATTATTCTTTCGTGATTATTCGGGCTAAAAGCATTTAAGTTTTGTGTTGTTAGTTTTCTCTACCATAACAAAGTATGCTTGTTAATCTTTGGACGCTTGCTAGAATGGTTAAGTGTTGAAGCCCATTGCTATAAATAGAAAAATCTGAAGTTTATTCGTAATAAGTTTTATGCTTGAGAAGTTTCCAGTCACCTTGTTGGTATAGATCTACCAAAGAAAGGATAATAATACAAAACGGTGTCACTAATGTTACATAACATATTAATTGGGGTCAAAGTTTAATAACCTCATGCAAGCAAGGTTTTATGCTTCCTTTCTCGGCATTGTTTAACTTTTGAGACGGTACAATGAATTTTTGAAAACCCATTACTACACGAAAAGAATAAATTAAAAAAAAAATGTCATAAAAATAATGTCTTATATCATTAAGTTATTCGACGTTAGGAAGGTGGACGCAGAAAAGCGATATACTTGTTTTTTTGCGTTTATATATATATATATATATATATATATATATATATGTTTTACGGCCAAGAGACTGGAGACACTATGTCGTTTTGAGTTTGCGGCCTTTGCGATATTTCATCATTGCCTGATACCCACTATTTAAGGAGTGCGAGTGTCGATCTCCCCAAACACGTTTCAAACTTCTCTAACCACATAGCGTTGCCATAATATTTGCAAGTGAAAACGACAGTCTCCCTGACAAACTGTATAGTCAAGAACCGTGTCTCAAATGATCTTTCTGATGAAATAGACAAAAACTTTAACGCAACTAGCAATTGTTTCCATAAATCTTTTAAGATTCTAAATTCGATAGCTATGCTGATTACACAAATACTTACTCCTGTCTTAATAGTAAGTCTAATCGATTTAATAAGGTCAGGTTGGCTGCCTACTGTTTTTTTTTTTTCACCGCTCTCCGGATCTTTCCATTACTCCCAGATGGAGGTACTGCCCACTTTGGGAATCATTGGTTTTAAGCTGATGATGCCACACTAAAACCATGAGTATATCGTTTTTTTTTAATTATTTCTACCCAGACAAGGCGATAATGTTATTAATATGGTAGTGGTTACCGGGAGTAAAAGAGAATGAGAAAAGTTTTGTGATAAGAAAGGACAATAAAAGAACGGATTTAAAAAAAAACAGAGGAAGGCGATTGACGTTACATTTAAATATTTGAAGATTTTATGTGGCAAAGAAACAAGAAACCGGAAGAGACTTACACAGGCGAATATTACGAGAAAAGGACTTCTTAGAATAGAACTTACATCAGCTAATTCAACAGTAAAATGATGAGACCTAATTGCCAATCTAGCCGTACGCTTAATGCAGTCGTAGAAAGCTCATTAAAAAAAGTTGTCATGAAAATATTTATATAAAAGACAGAGGAAAGTCACGTTACAGCGATGTAAAAGTGATTGAAGTCGAGATACCAGGTCAAGACCAATAATATTGCAGACTCTTCTTTTTATTTTGTCGGGAATCTCGAGATATATAGCAGAAGCACCAAAGTCAGATTTAGCAACAATATTCAATGCACGGATGAATGGTAGAAAAGAATCGGCTCAGAGTTATTGGATAAATCGGACGAATGATCATTATATTTACAGAATGAGATTAATTAAGCTCAAGATGACACACTAAAATCATACTGCCATGTATGCAAAAACATTCTACTGTATAATCGCATGTGTACATCGCTCTACTGACTTATAGATATTAAACAAAGGCTGAGT
The DNA here is from genome assembly GCA_903632075.3 of Acanthosepion pharaonis. Taxonomy (NCBI): domain Eukaryota; kingdom Metazoa; phylum Mollusca; class Cephalopoda; order Sepiida; family Sepiidae; genus Acanthosepion; species Acanthosepion pharaonis. The sequence continues at coordinate 1,464,762 of CAHIKZ030003863.1, read as the reverse complement.
ATAATTCAATCCACAGAAGTGGTATCAATGCATACCGAAAATTTCGAGTTGGCAGTTGAGGAAAGAATGCAACAACAGCCCCCTAAACCGGAAGTGATATGAATGTGTTATAACTTCCCATTATATGATTCCGGCCAATCGTTCCTTTCTTGTTGATACGTGTTTCTTAAAATTCAAAGAGAAAGGTTCACTTGCTTCTGTTATCCTGCTCATTATAAAACTTGCTGTTATTGTACAATATATGTGTTATGTTATAGTTCAGATGTGCCCACTTTTTTCTCACCGTCCGCGGGATCTAAGTAGCACGGTACAGTGTAACCCGGATATAAGAGAGTGGTCGGGACCGGAGAAGTCTCTTATATCCGGGTTTCTCTTATATCCGGGTTTGGTCTATTTTGTTTAGTTAAGTATGGGCTCTAATTTGGGACCAGAGAAAATCTCTCTTATATCCGGGTTTCTCTTATATCCGGGTCTCTTATATCCGGGTCTCTTATATCCGGGTTACACTGTACATAAAATACTAGAATATGTGTGTGTGTGTGTGTAAATGGCGTATTTGAAAGTCGAAACACGTTGCAATATTATGAGATTTAAGAGGCTAACTAATATTCAGTAAAGGAATAAAACGTGTTTTTTTTTAAGGAAAAATAGGTGGAAATATAACTATTTGAGAGTCACAAAGAAACGCTTTATTGAACATTATAAAAAATGAAGGAAAGACAAGCGAATGTGGAATTTGGTTATAAAAAGTGGACACTGAAGTGTTGTTTTAGTTGACATGTTAACTGTTGAGGGGGCGGGACCTTGGGTCAGAACAGAGTGACAAGTAAATCTATGAGAAATAATTTCTGGGTCCCAGATTTCCGGGGCCGTAGGTAGAAATCTGAGGCTTCGTTGACGTAATAAAGTCGTGCTAAAAGTGAGACTTCCTCCTTTCTTGTCACGTCCTGACTTTAACCAACAGTTAATGGGGAATACTGATGGGAATACTAGAAAAGGAAACTACGTCTTTTTTTTATTTTTTGTTTTTTTATTTTTTGACCACGTGATTAACAGGGACGATTACAACCAATTACTTGAGAGTGGAGATAATTTTGGAGATCTTCATAAAACCAGATGTACGTTTGTTGTAAAGCCAATTGCTGCAGGGAGTTATGGTCGCTGCAGAACTTCGTGAAGAATTGTTACCAAGAAGCGTCCCCAAATCGTCTAAGACATCCAAAAGTTAATTTCTGAGTGGAAGCCTCTAATCGCAGACCAGTAATACCAGAAGTGAGCTCGTTTATTCCAATTAAGAGTTTGGTTTCTTCAGATGAAAATAAAAGAAAGACAAAACAGTGTCTTGGGATCTCTGAGGACAAGTAGGCATCATAGATCAGATTAATTGTCCCAGCTTATCACTCCCGGATTTAGGCGTGAGGAGTGTCTATTTGTCTGTCTGTCTGATTTAGATTTGTTTCTATTTATTTTTTGATCCGTTTGGCATTGTATCAAAGGCTTTTTATTATTGTTATTTTTATAGATACATACAACACAAACACACGTATATATATATATATATATATATATATATATATATATATATATATATATATATATATATATATATATATATATATATATATTTCGCCTTGTGTTACATCTAAGCTACGCTTGAAAATCACTATATGCATATAGACATGCACACATATACACACACACACACACACCCATATATATTGTATATATATATATATATATATATATATATATATATATATATATATATATATATATATATATATATATATATATATATATATATATATATATATATATACTCTTCTGTACGTGTACCTACATACACATTCGTCCAAGCATTTTGTCTTTTCTGTTTACTCATACTTGTATATTCATGTACACGTAATTTCGAGCATGTGCGTTGTTTTTTATTTTGGTCACTGCACAGTTAGTAGGGTCAGTTGGGCACCGTCTTCGAGGAAAAGAGTACCATGACGCAATTCACTCCGCCAGAAATTTGGAACCAGCATGCTGTACCGCTCGGTACCTGCACCGGAAGCTCCAATACGGACATTTTAGAGTGTTTGTGTGTCAATTTGGAGATAGTGCAGTATATTCGGAAAGAGTTGGGTGAGTCTAATGGTGATTACAAAGGTGTTGGGAGTGATCACTTGTGATGGCGACGTTATTAATGTTCCTACCGGGCCTCAGATTCAACAAGAAGGCCTACATCAAGTGCCTTGCGGAGGTAGTGCTGCTTTGGGTTAAAAGGGTGTCTATTGGAAGACCCTATGTCTGGCAACGTAATTCTACACCATGTCACTCATGCAGGAGAACCCAGTCATAACCCAGTCATAACTGTCAGACAATTTCTGCAACCATATCACTCCTTACATCTGGCCACCTAACTGCCCAGACAGCAAACCCCTTGATTAGTATGTGTGAGTGTAAATGAGCAAGAGACTCCTTGTAAAACCAAAAATGAACTGAAGGCAAGGTTCATGGCAACATTCGCCCAACTTAAACAAGGAGACCGTCCAGAAGAGTTGCAGGAGATTTCGAACTTGTCTTGAGGCCGTTGTTTAAGCCAATGGAGATTTTATTGAATAAATTTATTCTTTGGTATTTCAAGATATCTTTGTGTAATTTTGGTAAATATATCTGTTAAAAATGAAATGTCAGTATTTTCATTTTGGTGCAGTTGAGTCAGAGACCAACAAAACTCCTTGTAACCCCAAAGATAAACTGAAGGTAAAGATTATGGCAACATTCATCAACTTAAACAAGGAGACCGTCAAGATGAGATGCAGGAGATTCCGAAGTCGTCTAGAGGCCGAGGTTGAAGCTAGTGGCGATTTTATTAAATAAATTTACTCTTTAGTATTTCAAGATATTTTTGTGTAATTTTGGTAAATATATCTGTTATGTAAATTTTTGTGTAATTTAGACGACAATTTATCCCTAGCGCCCTGTATCATACACACTGTCTGAAGTTATTAAGCAAATTATATAAACTTCAGTAATTCATATTTGGTTTGAAAAAAATGTTAAATTTTAAACAATCAATTTAGATGTCAAAACAAAGCCCGTATTAAAATTCTAGATAGTATTAATACGTTTTATTTGAGTTATTGAAGTTATTTGATGTAATATAAAAAAAAAACTGCCGACTGAAGTTATTAGGAAAAATCAAATAATCACATTTTACTTCAATAAAAAGCTAAAAAAAAATCATCAAAAATTGATCAACACTTATAATAGAACAAATAACAAACATATAAGTCTTTGAATCATTTACATTTTAATATAGTGACCCTTCTTCTCAGTAACAGCCAGTAATCTATTATCCATTCTTTTAATTTTTTTTGCTTCAACAGGTTCAATTTCCAACATGGTAGTTTTAATTGCTTCCCATAGGCATGTTTTGCTGTTATAGTGTTTGCCACCATCATATAATGTCATCTTCACAATCGACCATACATTTTTGATCGGATTCAGATCAGGACTTGATGGTGGCCATTCAATTATCTTCTCTCCTGTAAATCTTTTACGCTCAAAGAATTCACGGGTAACCTTGGGTACATGAGAAGGAGCATTGTTGTGCATAAATACACACTTCACTTTGAAACTGCGAAACTGGGACTTGTACCATTCAAAGAAAATCTTGTTCATATAATCGCAATAGTTAGCACTGTTCACCTTCATCGACTTTGAATGGTCCAATAATGGTTTGGTCAACAATTCCAGTCCATATCATAACACTACCGCCTCGTTGCTATTGTCTTTTAACCACAGGTATGTCTGAATTGGATAAAATCCATTCTTAGGTTCCATCAAATGTCACTCGTGATTTATCCTTGAAATTTACTTCAGGAAAGTCTATTTTCATGTATTTCTTGGTCCCCTTTTGACGCTTTAAATGTTGCTTTTGTGAGAGGGGGTTGGCTTGGAGATGTTTTTTACAGATCCCAATTCACTAAGTATTTTAACGCTGGGTCAACAGACACACACTCACTAGTCGTGTAATACTCTTCTGTCGTACTTACTGTTTAATATATGATATATCTGCAACACTTGTTTTGTTATTTCTTTGACCATTGACTTGGTCACAACATCTTGACTGTTTCCCCAAGGCCTTCTCTCCTACTAATCTTATAGTAGGCGGAAGAATCCAACATAGACTCTTTAGAGGAAAGACACCACAACTACCTTTTCAGCCAGTATTATCTATTGATTTTGTAATTCTTTTACTTCAGCAGGTTCAATTTCCGCCATGGTAGTTTTAATTGCTTTCTATAGGTCTGCTTTGCTGTTATATTGTTTACCACCTTCATATAATTTCATCTTCACAATTGACCATAAATTTTTGATCGGATTCAGATCAGGACTTGATGGTGGCCATTCAATTATCTTCTCTCCTGTAAATCTTTTATGCTCAAAGAATTCACGGGTAACCTTGGGTATATGAGAAGGAGCATTGTTCTGCATAAATACACACTTCACTTTGAAGCTGCGAGATTGGGACTTGTACCATTCAAAGAAAATCTTGTTCATAAAATCGCAATAGTTAGCACTATTCAGTTTAACACCTTCATCGACTTTGAATGGTCCAGTAATGGTTTGGTCGACAATTCCAGTCCATATCATAACACTACCGCCTCCTTTTTTTGTATACCTATATTTATATCTGTACACACATATTCATACATACCACTATTTACATACATCTATACACACCCATATATGCATATGTGCACCCTCATATACACCTGGGCACATAGCCACACACGCATATCTATCTATCTATATATCTATATATATCTATATATATATATATATATATATATATATAAAATCAAAAATAAATCCAGATGCATTCTTTTAGTAACCACTTCCAGCACCACTCTTCCTCCACTATCTCAGATAATGAAAAGGTCGCTGGGAAATACTACATCTCAGACCAGACCTAAAACTTTTGTTTGTAGAACCTGGCCTTCTAGCATATCGTAGACCTAAGAACCTTAAGGTAATTATAGGTAGTAACCAAATTTCAGATGACAAGGTAATCCGTAACAGACCAAATATAAAAACAATAGAATTTTCCCAACCATGTAACATTAGACACACCAGTTCGTTCACTAGTTCAGTCACTAAATCTACTTTCAAAATCTATCACAACTCTAACTGTAGAAATCATAACATAATTTACCCATTAGAATGCACACTATGTCAGAAACAATATGCGGGAAAAGCTGAATGGCCCTTGCACTACAGAATTAATAATTATCAGGTCAAGTTGGCTCCCCACCTAAGATTATTACCTGTTCCGCCCAGAAAAACATGATTTTAAAGCCATACCATATTCAGTATAATTGAAAAAATAGAAATAGACAGAAAAGATAACATTAGAAAACCTCTAGAGGAACATGAAGACAAATGGATTCTGCGCCTCAAAACACTTCGTCCAGACAGGCTTAACTACAAATTTAACAACATAGATAGAATTAATATATAACCCCATAAATCAAGCCCTACCCACATTTCTCACCTACACAAGACAGACATGCTTGTAGAGGTGTTGAGGTCTCACACTTACACACACAATACACACCCATACGAATATATTCACTTACGCATATCATACACACTCCCAAAGAACTAAAAGATCCCAAGGGGAGGAAAAACGCATACAAAAGTAGATGCGTTGTGTACATGTATATACCAAACAGTGTGTAAATATATACTAGTTACCACAGTCTTTTAGGGACAATAACTAGTTTGTTTGTTTTTTGTTTTTGTTTGCGAATGAGGGGGATGAGTATGTCCGGTCTTGTTTGTGGCAAGAGAATATGCTCATAATTACTTGCAATAATATAGCTCTCTTGCCAAACAACAAATCCATGTCAAGGTCGCGAACGTGTCCTCTCTTAGACTCCGACCTCAGTCTTCGACTATTTACTAAAGCTGTGAGAAAATCATGCCCATCACATGGACATTAGGCTCATGTCAGTTTTGATTGTATTACCGTGAAACAAACCCTCGATTTTAGCTATAGAGTGATGGGTGTACAGATACATGGAGTCTCGTAGAGATATAATGTTAGAGCTTTTTTCATTTGTCGTTTTGAAGTTCGATTAATAAAGGTATTAACCTCTTTCAGTAGAATTCATATTTGCCGTAGATTAATCCTTACTACGTCCAGAAAGTTTTGTACATTTGGGAACGTTCATAAGTTCTTCTATACTCATTTTTTAAATCATGAAGAATTCCAGAATCCTGCAGCCTTTGAAGATTCTTTTTGCAAAAATTTTCTTCGAGTGGGCACGGCAAATTTTTTTCCCTAGACTTGTATTTCTTTTTGAGCCGTTGTTCCGACAATGAACTCCCAACAAAGAAGCTTCGATATCAGTTTGATATTGCTGACGGAAGTAAGGAGTGGCTGACGGAAGTAAGCAGTGGCTGACGGAAATAAGCAGTGGCTGATGGAAGTAAGGAGTGTGAAAAGAAACGAGCGAGGGTGGGGAAAGCAAGGACAGTTAACATTATGAATTTTGGTTGGAATTTTTTACTTGTTTTTGAAGTGGTTGATGTTGTTTTTGTGTTGATAGCAACTGTTAGGGCCCAGTGCATACTAATCCCAAACCCGACCGTGTGGGGGAAACCTAATTGGGGCCCAGAGGAGTGTTTTGCGACTTTTGCTATTATCAACATTTGCTTTTTTCTACCTACATTTATATATATTACAAATTAAACTAAGCACAACTGACTATTAAAAGATAAAAAATTTTCGCGAGATTTTGACATTATTCTGCGTTCTTTTTTTTTTGTCCAAATCCGTGAAGATGCTTTACCCTTGAAAAAACGTGATATAAAATTCACTACTTTTTATCCATAATTTTTCAACTTGTTAACAAGCTTATGTCAAAAATTGCCGCAAAACATTATTTAAGATGAAATGATTTATTATTACGTGTCTCTAATTTGTATTTAGATACATTGTATTTATTTTCAATTTTTATCGTTCAATTTTTCACCGATATTGCATATGATCCATTATTGTACATAATTCGGTTACAATAAAACTTTATATGAATACTCCCAGATGTAGTAGAGTAGGTGATCGTATCATAGATTCGCTGGGGGCCTATGAGATCCTTGCACCGGCTTTGGTAACTGAAGTTGATTCTGATAAAAACTCTTTAGTGGACAAAGTAACACACATTTTCCCGCCTCTCATTCAGTTTATTCAACTTCTTTTTGAGAATCTGTAATTTCCCTTTTCAGATCCCGGACTTACACTGCTGCTGCAACTTATAGCATTATTCACATACGTTTGCGCGCCATCTTATCTGGATCTCCCGCCTTTTCACGCCACCTTCATCTCTCCGGGGGATAGGCGGAGTTGAAAATTGTTCGTCCTACGATTGACCGGAGGTCGTAAGCGAGGCGTTCGCGGTCAGTTATATGATCAAACATCCATTCTGTGTATATACGGTCAGAATTCATGGCCACAGTTTCCTCAAATTACAGAAAATAAGCAGTCAGATGATTCTTCAACAGGAACGCTGTTGTTTTTGTCTTTCTCTTACTCCTATACTCTACTCGAAACAATTTGAATTTTGAAATCTCCTTAGACCCACATTATGAAGGCCTTTTCTTTCACAATCTTTGATTACGTAATCATTTATGTGACGTATGGAACGCAAATGACTACGTAATCAAATTACAATCGAGGGAACTGTTCGAACTGTCAGGTAAGCTTGATATATCTGAGAAGGATATTAGAATAATCCAGGACCTACACTGAGAGCAAACTACATGCATACGAATAGAAAATGAATTCAGTAAATATGCAATGATGGAAAAGGGTATGAGACAAGGATAGGTCTTTTCAACGGACTTAATTCAACCTTTACAGAGAATTAGTACTACTACCAGGATTCATTATTGGCGACTACAATGTTAACGTTAAATATTCAGATGACAATGTTGATAACAGACACGGAAAGGAAACTACGGAAGGCAGTAAAGAAAATTAATGTGTGGTTGTCTGCAAAAGGAACAGTCCAACATGCAAACTGCAAATTGTAGTCACCAAAATCAAGCACGTACAATATTTTAAATATCTAGAAAGTGTTTTAATAGAGGACAAAAATGCGACACTGAAATCCGCAGATTGGGACAGCGAAAGATGCTTTCCAAATGCTAAGCAAAGTATTAAGAAAGAAACAAAGAAAAACAGTACTGAACTGTTATGCTATGGTCCGATTCCTTGTACCACGGTGATAGTCCAAGGTAGAACCAATAAAGAAAAACTCGAACACGTATATGGAATAACACAGATATATTACAAACAGGAATATATACAGAGAAGTAGAAAGTGTTAGTACGAACAATCAGGTTTAGTAGGGAGAACAATGTAGTCTCGACCAGTATCACTATTCCAATGTCTTGTAGTAATTGTCTAAACGTGACTCTGTTTCGGACTGCCTCTGACTCGACTCTTGACTCGACTTGAACTACTCACTCACTTGAACTACTCCTTGCCTACTCCTGAGGCGCAGTATTTATTAAGTATGCAATAGTCCATTATTATTATTATGGGTAAGATCCCATAACATGTTATATAATATCGACCATCTTATATTATAGTGAATACTGGACAATCTCCTCACAGATGAAGAAGATACTTGAAGCAACATGAATGTGGTTCTACATAAGAATGTTGAGGATAGCATGGACTTAACATATGAGTAATGACGAAGCTTTAAGGAAAATGGAAACAAAAAGGACAATTATACTTATAATAAGAAAAAGAAAGTTGAAATTCTTAGGACACATATTCAGGAAAGAGGGCTTATAAAATTTGAAAATGGAAACAAAAGAGGAAAAACAGCGAATAATCTACGTAACGAGCTTGTGTAAATGGTTGGTAGAATAGGGATTAGAAAAGATAGCGGAAAGGAAAAACTGTACTAAGAGCTACAAAAGACAGGAAATTGTGGAGAGCTATGATCGGAAACACGGGTACATAAAAAAAGAAGAACGAGCTTATGTAAATGGTTGGCAGGACAAGAATAAGAAGAGATCGAAAAGGGAAAATTTTACAAAGAGCTACAAAAGATAGGAAATTGTGGAGAGACATTATTGAACACGCCCTGAAGGGTCAAGGCATATAGAAGAAGATATTTTACATAATTGACAGCCTTGTTTAATTTTCTGTCATCAGTACGTAACGAGCTGATCAACCACCAACCAACTTTTTTTAATTCGTAAAAACCGCTGGTTGGAATAGAAAAATGAAGGAAGAGTTTTACACGTTTTAGGTATAGAGTTCTGGCTTTGTTCTTTCATAGCGGAAAGGAAAACTGTTTTACTTTCTTATTCTGGTTTTAGTTTTTAGCTGTTTCAAATTTTATTCAGATCGCACTTTATTAGGAGTTGATGTACAGCCGAGGGCGCAAAGGTAGGTATACAGTGTGTGGCCCTTGCATTAGTTCTAAAATATGATTTAAACAAACAGGTTGTTAATTTTTTAAAAAACGAAAAATAAAAAAAATAATTCAGCTTATGACGATCCTAAAAAGAAGAAGGAAAGAAAGGAAAAGGAAGAAGGAAGAAAAAGAAAGGTTGACGCATGGAGGGTGGAGATAGGAGTCAAAAGAATTTAAGATTTTCGAAAGATTTTGATAAGAATGTCGGTCGAGCACTTGGCCTAAAAGGCTCATTGGATAAAGAGAAATTTTGGGGAACAATGAAACAATCTTAATCAGAGAAGAAGTGTCTTTTGGGTTGAGGGGAGGACAAAAGATAAAGGAAATTCAATGTAGATGGACTATTAAAAAGAGGGACAATTGCTTTGGCTCAAGAGGGCGCCAAGAAGGCGGAAAAGATCCTTTCTAAAGTCAAGAAATTAGCAGCGGGCTGTTTGACAAATTCCAGGTGAGAGAAAAAGCATTGTCATTTTTTGATAGATACAAAAAAGGGGCAAAAGATATTTTACATAATTGAATTGGTCGAGCCTTGTTTAATTTTCGAATACGTCAACCAAATACAGATTGGTTTTTTTCACCTGACATACGAGAGACTGAGAGATGGATGTGCCTTCAAATTCGAGAAGACTGCAGTTTTTGAATTATCGAGAAAACAACCACAGACCCACCCCAACCAACTTTTTTTTGGAATTAGAGCCTGAACGCGGCCATCACCCGATTCACTCGCCCTTTGCGGGCAGAAGAATCCTGACAAGAAATCCTTCCAGCCCAAGTCGAAGACAGGAGAACTTCCGTGAAGAAGAAGATTTGAAAGTGAGAAGAAAATGAAGGAAAGTCGATGAGAAGTTAAAGTTTTCCCCGGACGGCAGGTAAAAGACAAGTTCTGAAAGCCTGAGAAGAATTGGAGATGCAGACAAGCCGAAAGTTGTTCATCCCCGGACGGCAGCGAGAAAAAGAACCCTCAGACAAGAAGAACTTCCAGCCCAAGTAGATGAAGAAGAAGATTCTCGTTTAGACATTGAGGTACATTTTCAGCTCCGCTTCAGAAGAGACCACCTCCAGACTTTTGCGGCTAAGTTGAAACAAGAAATTTTCCACCAAGTTGAAACAGGAAAACTACCAGCCCAAACAGACGAAGAAGAAGAAACACAACTCAAGTATGAATTTTCGATAGAAATTAGCCCCAGTGTCGAACATTTTCTAGAAAAAGTTTTCGACATTTTTCTTTGTTCCTGGTTTAGTCCACAGAGCGGGTCGTTTTTGTTTTATTAACGGACTTTAATTATCTTGTTACCTTTTTTATCAGCAATTTTCTTGTTTCGTGAGTTTTTATTTTTTTAAATTCTTTTCATTTTATTCACAGATCAGACCGAGATCGGTATAGTTGCTTTATTAGAAAGTTGATGTACAGCCGGACCCAGGGGAGCGACCAGGAAGGACGTAGGTATACAGTGATTAAAAACAAAACGTGCGTACAAAACGTATTATATTGATTATACAAACATATCGATAAAAGATATTGATTATACGTATTATATTGATTATACAAACATACCAATAATAAATATAAACATATCAATAATAAACATATTTTGTAACGTACAGTGGCCGTTAATGATTAAGTATAAATCAAGACTTCAATGTTAAAATAAAAAAAAAGTATAACTCAAGACTTCAATGTTAAAATAAATACAAAGAAGTAAAAGTCAAGCAAAGATAATTAACCATTTCCGTAAATACCTTGTTAGTCGCGCGGCTCGGCTTAACGTCCGGTAAATCCTAAATCAAAACCCAAATCATGGACGCACAATAATTCACACTAATTGGACTGGATAGTTCCACTCAATAATCACTTCAGTCAGTAGCCTGACTTCACTATTTATATATTTGGCGGAAAACATATATTCCTAAGTCCAGAGTGTCACGCTTGGATCTTAGTGTTGCTAGTTACTTATTTTCTTCCTATATGACACATATCAACCCCTCGAATATTCAAACTGTTTGTCCCCGTTATTCACACACTCCACTTTGCCTGTAAAACATTTCTTATTTACTCAAAAATAAAAATAAATGTATTATAATAAAAATTATGAAAATAAAAATATTAAAAATGATTGTAATGAATTAAAGGAATTCTAGGAATAAATAAATCCTAGAACCACTATTATAGTACTGGTAATACTAGTATAATACTTACTATATACCTGTTTTGGCAGAAAACATACATCCTTTATAGATGAGCCGATTTCGTCTTCGGGCATTAAAAATAAAATGTCTACTTAAACGGCGGTAGTTTTCGAAAACGCTGCGCAACTGTGTTAGTCCGGATATTTCCTAGTCCTTTGAAAAGTGCTCTAGGAAATAGTTAAGTGTTGTAAGAAATAGTTAAGAGGATATATATATATATATATATATATATATATATATATATATATAAAAAGAAATATGTTGTAGTGGTTCCAACGAGAGAAAAGTATGTATATTAAAAAGAAGAAGAGAGGTGCCGCAAACGTTTTTGGTTGTAATGTGGATTTAAAGCATAATATTTTTTTCTAAATAAATCCACATTACAACCAAAAACGTTTGCGGCACCTCTCTTCTTCTTTTTAATATATATATATATATATATATATATATATATATATATATATATATGTATGTATGTATGTATGTATGTATAGTGTGTCCATAAAATCTCTTTATAATTTAAAAAAACTATTACAAATGCAAATGAACAGATAAATATATGGAAATTGTTACAAAATGAGGAGTAGATACTGAAGCTTTTTTTAATTTAATTCACCTTTATATGGGTACCATTAGTTGCATGAAGCACATCAAGACGGTGCTCGATTTCTTTTTATGTTCGCTGTAACATAGCCTCAACAATGGTGCCAATGGCATCAGTGATCTTTTGCTTTAGATCAGTGTTGTCCTGTATCTTTGTTCGATATGCAATATCTTTAGTATAACCCCATAGAAAGAAATCCAGGTGAGTGATATCTGGTGAAGGAAAGGAATTGGGCCATCCCTTCCAATCCACTGGTCTGGAAATGTTAGGGGTTCATTTAACAATATCTCTTTCCTCAACAGGTGGCCTGAAATACACAAGTGCAATGTGATTAAAAACTTATTTACTGAGTACATAGAATAAATCTGATCAAGATATCGCATCAACTGCTTTTGTAATATATATTTTTAATATATATATATATATATATATATCAGGTCATCCCATAAGTTCTGTCCAAATTTTAACTTTTTGTTAAAATGAACGAAATTTAAAGAGTATTTTATAATGTCTAATGGAGCTGAACATTATTTTTATGTTTAGATGCATTTAAACTGATCAAAGTTTATTTCAGAGAACAATAAAATTAAATTTTGTTTGATTAAAACCCTGCTAACATGGAAGTACCCAAGAATCATTTGAGGCACATAATGCTTTATGAGTTCAAGAAAGGAAACTCAGCAACCGAAGTGGCTAGAAGCATTCACTCAGTTTATGGAGAGAAATGTGTGAATGAAAGAACTTGCAGAAGATGGTTTGCAAAATTCAGAGGTGGAGATTTCACCCTTGAAGATGAAGATCAAAGCGGACGTCTAGTTGAGTTGGATGAAAAGCTTCTTGAAGCAGCCCTTGAAGAAAATCCTGCTTTATCAGTTGAGGAATTGGCAGTGGTTCTCAGTTCAAACCATACAACTGTTCATCGTCATCTTCAACAACTTGGAAAAGTTCCTAAACTTGGAAAATGGGTGCCTCATGAATTGTCTGAAAACAACCTCAAATCCCGAGTTGACATCTGCTCTTCTCTCCATTCTTGCCAACTTGTTTCACCTTTTTTGGATAGACTTGTGACTGGCAACGAAAAATGGATCTTTTATCGAAATGTTAAGCGTCGTAGACAGTGGCTTGGTAAAGGGGAATGACCCCAGCCACAGCCGAGAAGGGAACTTCATAGGCAAAAGGTTCTTCTTTCAATCTGGTGGGATCACCAAGGAATAATCCACTTTGAATTCTTACCACCTAATGCAACAATTAATGCTCAAATATACTGTCAGCAATTAGAGCGTTTGAACCAAGCTTTGAGGAAAAAATGACCTGCTCTAGTGAATCGAAAAGAGGTGATGTTTCATCAGGACAATGCGTGACCCCACACAGCAAGAATCACATCACAAAAGATTGGTTGGGAGAAAATTCCTCATCCACCTTATTCTCCCGATCTTGCTCCTTCAGACTACCATTTGTTTCGTAGCTTACAGAATCATTTGGAAAAAAACAGCTTTTGTAACACAGGATGAAGTTAAAACTGACATTTGTGAGTTCTTCGAATCAAAGCCAAAAGAATTTTACAGTAATGGAATTAGTAAGCTTGTTAATAGATGGAAGGAAGTCATAGATAATCAGGGAAAATACATTGTTGATTGAATCTGTAATTAAATGTAACATTTGGTCACTTGTTTTCTTTATTCAAAATTCGGACAGAACTTATGGGATGACTTGATATATATATATATATATATATATATATATATATATATATATATATATATATACGTATGTATAAAGGTTCTCAAATTTAAAAGCCTTGATAAACCAATGACATCCATGGTCTTGTATATAAATACGTGCAACAAAATAAATACTTACATTTGCCAGAGTATGAATGTTGGTACCATTAATATAGGCCTGAATGATCTTTTTCCTCTCACCATTGCTCAGTTGGGAAGACATAGTGGGGCTGACACAAAATGATTTTAACCTGTTCTCTTTCTAGCTGAGTAACTCAAAGGGTGTTTCAGTGATTCTTACGACAAATGGTGTCAAGATGGCTAAATGTATTATCTGAAAACCTGGAAAAAAGAAACTCAGTTAGTTTAGTCGTTGTTTAGATACTAAAACTTTTGTGGGATGGACAATTATCTCTTGCTTTTACACGATTTGGACAATTTGCTGTTACACTCAGTATGTTTGTGTAAAAAGTGTATCCTGGCAAAAACGCGAAAAAGTTATAATAGGTGATCATTTGTTCGAAGTCATAAAAATATGACATGTCATATGATTTCAGACGCAAAATTAGAGAAAAACACCACGTGATTTTAAAATACTTTTTAACTGATAAAAAGCGAGACAAAAAGATATTTCCATCAAGACTTTTGGACCCCGATTCACAAAAAAAAAAAAACTATAATGGTAAAACAGAGGTCGAGAAGGGAAGCCTTACCGTTAGGGTTACTGGGGAAACGCGTAGGAAAGTCAGCCATTTGTGTGAGGGATTGAGTGATTGAAAAGTTAAGGGTTTGTATGCCAGCGAGTTTTTAAGCCACGTGGTATGGTGGGCATTAAAGTCCTTTCTCGATCTCTGTTTTACCTCCATTCCCGATTCCTGTCGTGTCACGCAGTTCTGCCCTCTTGGCAACTCTGATCATGCCTTTTTTTCTCACCGCCCCGCGGGATCTTAGTAGCGCGGAACATAAAATACTAGAATGTGTATGTGTATGTGTATGTGTGAGTGTGTGTAAATGGCGTATTTGAAAGTCAAAACACGTTATGACATTGCAGATTTTAAGACGCTAACTTATATTCAGTAAAGGACTAAAACGTTTTTTCAAGGGAAAATAGGTGGAAATATAACTATTTGAGATTCACAAAGAAAGGCTTTATTGAACATTATAAAAAATGAAGGAAAGACAAGGGAATGTGGAATTTGGTTATAAAAAGTGGACACTGAAGTGTTGTTTTGGCTGACATGTTAACTGTTGAGGGGGCGGGACCTTGGGTCAGAACAGAGTGACAAGTAAATCTATGAGAAATACTTTCTGGGTCCCAGATTCCCGGAGCCGGCGCGTGGGTAGAAATATGAGGCTTCGTTGACGTAATACAGTCGTGCTAAAAGTGAGACTTCCTCCTTTCTTGTCACGTGCTGACTTTAACCAACAGGGATGAACTGATGGGAATACTAGAAAAGGAAACTACGTCTTTTTTTTTATTTTTATTTTTTATTGGCCAAGTGATTAACAAGGACGATTACAACCAATTACTTGAGGGTGGAGATAATTTGGGAGATCTTCATAAAACCAGATGTACGTTTGTTGTAAAGCCAATTGCTGCAGGGAGTTATGGTCGCTGCAGAACTTCGTGAAGAATTGTTACCAAGAAGCGTCCCCAAATCGTCTAAGACATCCAAAAGTTAATTTCTGAGTGGAAGCCTCTAATCGCAGACCAGTAATACCAGAAGTGAGCTCGTTTATTCCAATTAAGAGTTTGGTTTCTTCAGATGAAAATAAAAGAAAGACAAAACAGTGTCTTGGGATCTCTGAGGACAAGTGGGCATCATAGATCAGATTAATGGTCCCAGCTTATCACTCCCTGATTTTGGCGTGAGGAGTGTCTATTTGTCTGTCTGTCTGATTTAGAATTGTTTCTATTTATTTTTTGATCCGTTTGGCATTGTATCAAGGGCTTTTTATTATTGTTATTTTTATAGATACATACAACACACAAAACACTTATATATATATATATATATATATATATATATATATATATATATATATATATATATATATATATACTTTCGGCCTTGTGCTACATCTAAGCTACGCTTGAAAATCACTATATGCATATAGACATGCACACATACACACATCCAAAAGTTAATTTCTGGGTGCAAGCCTCTAATCGCAGACCAGTAATACCAGAAGTGAGCTCGTTTATTCCAATTAAGAATTTGTCTGTTAACATCTCCTTCTACTCCTTTCCTAGCAAAGAACTTCCTACTAACAGAATATCTTTCTGTTATCAACGCGCAGACTGGGACTCGTTCCGTGATTTCCTTCGTGATGTCTCCTGGAATGCTGTTTTTAATCGTCCCGTTTCATCTCTGCAATAAAATACAAAGTTAAATCGCGCTCATCTCTTTGGTTTACAGCCGCTTGCTCAGCTGCTACTGCCCATAGGAATCACTTCTTCCATCTGTACCGAAGTGCTATGTCTGATTGCAAAGGACGTTTCTTTGTCTCTGCCTGTAATGCATGAAAACTACTATTTGCTGGAAAAATGAAACAACGCATTGCATCTCGCGAGTTTGGTTCTAGAGATTATTGGCGCCTCTGTAGGAGCTTGTTGAACAGTAGCAAATCCTTAATACCTCCTCTATTCAATCAATTTGAGGTACTAACTTTCTCAGCTGATAAGGCTGAATGCTTTGCTCGGAAATTCTCACCGAATTCAACACTCGACTCATCCGGAGTATCCACACTTGATTTTCCCCCTAGAACTGAGGCTCTGTTGAGTGACATAAACATCCATGGTCTTGGACATCGACTCCCATAAATCTAGTGGCAGGGACGGGATACCAGCCGTTTTCCTGAAGAAATGTGCTCCTGAACTGGCACCAGTCCTCACCAAACTATATAACTATTGCCTCACTGACTCTTTCTTTCCAGCCTGTTGGAAGTCCTCATCTGTTGTCCCTGTCTTTAAGAATTCTGTTGACCCTTCTGACCCATCTAACTACCGTCCTATAAGTCTCCTACTACTCTTCGGCAAAGTCTTCGAGGCTTTAATCAATGCCGATGTGGTTAAGCAACTTACATCCCATGATCTGCTCTCAGACAAACAATATAGTTTCCGCTTTGCCCGGTCCACCGCTGACGTGCTCACGACCATAACTGAATTTATATACCAAGCACTTGGCAACAACGGAGAAGCTCAAGCCGTAGCTTTATATATCTCTAAAGCGTTTGATAGGATATGGCACACTGGCCTTCTTCGTAAGCTTCAGGGATACGGTACTACAGGACGATTATTTGACTTAATTAAATAATTCCTGTCACACCATGAAATGAAGGTTGTCCTAAACATGTTCTCCTCTAGTTCCTTTCACACGAACGCTGGTGCTTCCCAAGGCTCTATCCTGGGTTCTACACTGTTTCTGGTCTTCATCAACGATCTGCCTGATGTCATGAACCCTCCAAGTTGACATCTACGCTGACGACACTACTATTTATTCCTGCCTTAATAGTAGATATGGCATCGATGACAAAACTAATCTGGCCGTAGGCCTCGAGAAGGACCTCCAACCTGTGGTTGACTGGGTAAGAAATTGCTTGAAAACTTTAAGCCTCTAAAACGAAACTGCTCTCATTTACCGACCATAGAGAACCCTCCCTACTTCCCATCAGGATGGCTGATGCCCAACTCCACAAGAGCGCCTCTCTGTGCCTGCTTGGTCTCACTGGCCACTGACTTGAATTGGAACAGCTACATTGAATCTATAGCTTCATCTACTGCAAGGAAAGTTGGTTATCTGTGTCGTGCCAGAAGGTTTTTCTTGCCTGAGTCCATCCATCAAATCTACAAATCGACTATTCGTCCTTGCATGGAATACTGCTGCCATATATGCTCCAGTGTTCCCGATGTTCATCTCGAGGACCTAGACAAAATCCAGAGACGGATATACAACGTGGTTGGTCTTGATCTGGCATCCCGTCTATAGTTGCTTTCTCACAGATGTGCTATGGCTTGTGTCTTTCTTTTCCACAATTACTTTCATGGCAACTGCTCCGACGAGATACTTTCACTGGTTCCCAAATTGCATGAATTTAATTGTGCTACTAGGTTGGCATCTCGGTCCCACCCTTTCACTGTCGAAACGACCAAATGTAGCCAGCTCTTCTACACCAGCAGCTTCTTATCTCCTGTCAATGAAACTCCCTTTCTACCACTTGCTTCAAATCCTCAAATGTAATGTCAATCGACATCTTCTAATGCCTTGACCTTGATCCCTGTCATTCTCTTTATCCTTTTCCAAAACACTCCTCTTTACTCTAACTTTCTGTAACCCCTCGCCTTGCTTGGGGCGATTTCCTTAATATATATATATATATATATATATATATATATATATATATATATATATAAGGAACGAAAAGTATATAAATTCAAACGTTCATAACATTAATTTAAAAAAAGAGCTCGGTGCAAGAGTAGAGCAAACAAATATACATTTTTGCCGTGGTAACTTGTATGTCCCAATGTAATAGTTTATATATATATATATATATATATATATATATATATATATATATGTATGTGTGTGTGTGTGTGTGTGTGTGTGTGTAATATATATATATATATATATATATATATATATATATATATACACACACACAGGTAAAACGTTTAGGACCACACTCTGGATTATGAAGAATCACCTAAAACTTGGAGGTTGCATGTTCTATAGTCTTGGATGGCAACTGGTCTACCGCAGAAAATAATGGCAACCTACTGCGAGAAAGAAATCTGCTTCATCATGTTATCGAAAGATACATGATCGTGTATCACGCATGGCACATAACTGACTGACCTTCTTAAAATATATATATATATATATATATATATTAAGTAAGGTAAAGATGCTATTTAAATTCAAAGTTTAAGTTACAGTGATTTACCTTTTATGACAGTCGAAGTGACTGAGAAATATTCTTATTTAATTTTATTACTCCCTTCCGGAAATTCTCATGGAGAAGGCACTGTGAACAATCGAACGTGTCAAAAATGGTTTGTGAAGTTTTGAGATTTCTTTCTGAGTGTTGCCCCAATATCTATGAGACTAACTAAGGCTGATAACAGGTACTCGAGAATAATGAATGATATATGACGCGGAAAATAGCTAACATATCCAAAATATCCAAATGAAGAAAGAAAATAATTTACATCAGCTAGATTACGCGAGATGCACTGATGTGTGTCTTCCGTGTGTGATACGCTACTTAAACGTAAGGACATTAATCCGGGCGAGAAGTGGCTACTTCAGAATAACAATGCGGAACACAAGAAATATTAATGAAAACAAGATTAACCACATCTAAACATAGCAGAGGCTGATCTTTATTCAAAAGATATGAGTAAAAGAAATGCAGAAACATTTATAACGCTGTTTCATAAATGACACACGTACACTTAGTAATGTACGGCACGAACAGCTTGAAAAACTACGAAAGCTTGATCTATATAAACAAGATATAAAAACAATAATCTGTATCCTGTACTGAGAATATGGAGAATACCATAGACGGAACATGTGGGTAAAAAGGAAGTTTTAAGAAAAATGGAAATAAACAAAAAAAAACAAACAAAAAAAACAACAAACAAACACTTATACTCAGAATCAAAAAGAGAGAGTAGAAATTTGTGGAGGGTTGTATTGACTTCATGTCGCTATCAGAAGATGGTATATCGGTGGACTGCAATAAACAAAACAAAGACTAGATTAGAAAATGACTGGCCAATGTTTATTGACGCACGTAGTTACATGATGCGGAGGTATAGAGAATAGTCGGCCTCAAATCAGCCTGACGTTGAGTGAGGGTGACTGAATATCCCTTTAGTTGGAACGGCTACCAAACACGTCCGAACTCAATGTTTGCGAAGTGCACGATCATCTCCTTTCCGGAAGTGGGGAGGTCATAAAATTCACATGTAACCGGAAACTCTTTTTGGTTTCCTTTTGCATTATAGGAAGATTAAATTAATTATTTTTTATTATTATTTTATTCATTTGATTTATTAGCTTATTTTCATTCTCCCACATGCCCTTTGACGCCATTTTTATGATTTCTTTTGTATTTATAACAAATATATTTTCTAATAAGTGTTGCATAAATAGTCAAGCGATTTTGATTTGAAACTTGCTCTTCTTACCGGAAGCAAAGCAACCACATCCGTACAAGTAATAATAATTCCTTAAATATTTCCTTTCTAATTATATATGCGTATTATATGGCGGGAATATAGATATTTAGATTGTAGAGGGTTGGTATTTGGACTTCGAAGCCGCTAACAGAAGTCGAACGTCGGTGGACCGCAATAAACAAAACAAAAATTTGATTAGAAAATGACTGGCCAATGTTTATTGACACACGTAGGTACAAGATGCGGACGACCTCAAGTCAAGTCAAGTTGAGTGAGGGTGACAGAATCTCCCTTTCGTTGGAACGGCTATCAAAGACGACCCAACTTAATGGTTGAGAAGTGAGAAGAGGACGATCATGTCTATTCCGGAATTGGAGTCATAAAATTCACACGTGACCGTAAACCATTTTTGGCTTCATTTTGCATTATGGGATTTTTTTTATTATTATTAGTTTAGAATGAAATTGGAAAGAAAAAAACGTGTGGGAGAATTAAAATAAACTAATGTTTATTTTCATTCTCCCACACATTCTTGGGCGCATAATGAGGAAGGAAGGTTCGGGGAATTTGACACTGACAAGACATATAGAAGGCAAAAGTTTACAGGCGGGGGACAACCTGACCAGCTTGTGTGAACTGTTGGCGGAACGAAGAGAGTTAAATTTTCTGAGAGCTACAAAAGATAGAAAGTTGTGGAGAGCCATGATATCTTAGGTCCCGAAAGGACACGGCTTAGGAATACTGGCAACAAATAGTTTGTCGGAAGATTTTGTTTAACGGCATATCAACTCCTCATGGCTCATTTAATGCCGAAATTGAATTTTCTTTGGTGCTTAGAAGTAATAAAAATAGGATATATGTTATTCTGCTTTCACAGTTGAATACATGGTAGATGATACCTAACTTTTGTGCATTTACAAGTTTATGTGGATATGATTACTGGAGGCGGTAAAATGTGTGTTTTATATTGTTTTTTAGTTATATTTTGGAATACAGTTTAATTTAAGATATTGTAGTATATTATATGGATTAATGCCATGAGTTCATTCATGTTGGATGTTTGATTTTGTTTAGCGGTATATCAACACCTCTGTGGGTTATTTTACCAGCAAATCCGAAAATTCACAGTAATAGCGAAAATTGATTTTCAAAAACTAAGCAAGGAAAATGTTCTTAAAATAAATAAAAAATACTGGACTGTTACGTAACGTCCATTAATCATACTTAGAGCCAGATAAGACCAAAAATGGTGTACTCCCGCCCTATATGGGCTAGAGCAGCCTAGTCTTAACTTTCCAGTCTCGATATATACTAAAGGGCGTCCTTGTGGTTGACGAATTATTTTCTCCCTTAAAACCCCTTTCTCATAGTCGAAGCATCACAAGTCTCTCGTTGGTCTATTGCTATTTCCGTGCAAAGTGTTCAAAAGAATTACATTCCTTATGTGCACATACATGTTTGTGTGGACATGATTACTAAAGGCGGTGATACGTGTGTTTAACGTTGTAGTTTTGTTAAAGTTATATTTTGGAATGCAGTTTGATTTCTTTAAAAAACCGTAGGATATTATATGGATTAATATCATGAAATAATTCTTTCATTTTGTTGTTTGGTTGGTTGATTTACATTTACATTCGACCGATGGCTGTCAGTAATTGGAGTCAACTTCAAAGTACAAGAGCAAGACTGAAAGAAAGTAATGGAAGAAATATTCATTTTTGGGACGCAGATGACAGGACAAAGAAGACTGTTGTCTATAAAGATGACCATCCCGCGCAAAGGAAAACAGGCTATGCATAAAGACAGACAACGGCTGCTGAATTGCGCAACTCCCCACTAACTCACACCTCAACCCGCCTTTGCTCGCTTATAGTAATAAAGTAATCCTTAAGAATAAAATTTGGTTTACTACTAGAAATTTTTTTGTTTTTCACTCATGGACAATGATCTGGACGAAGGGTAATTTTTAATCCACAAGCGTTTGACTGCAAGAAACTGCACCCTGTCAACGAACCTGGTGTCTGATCTCAGCTACAACGCAACACAGCTGAAATCTTGACGCCGTGACCAATGTCAATCTTTAATTTGACGACTCCAGACGTGAGAAAGCGATCGAAGAAAAAAAAAACAAAATCCCTGGGAAAGCGACCGAGAAAACGAAAAGATTCCAGTAAATACCGATTTGATTTCTTATAGTTTTTATCTCTTCTTTCCGCCATGGACCCCCAAATGTTTGCAAACGCACTCTCTCAGATGAAGTTAGAATGATAGGTGTTGGCCTCCGAAATGATCCGTTAGCT
Source organism: Acanthosepion pharaonis (assembly GCA_903632075.3). Classification (NCBI taxonomy): domain Eukaryota; kingdom Metazoa; phylum Mollusca; class Cephalopoda; order Sepiida; family Sepiidae; genus Acanthosepion; species Acanthosepion pharaonis. The sequence continues at coordinate 1,442,266 of CAHIKZ030003863.1, read as the reverse complement.
GCCATCTCTCTCAAATATCACAAATTTTGAGGAGCAGAAGAAATTGTATCAAGCGTGGAGGAGAGATTTAGAAAAATATTTCTTGGCTGCCGAAATACCGGAAGGAAGAAAGACACTCGTGGCATATCGGACATGGCGGGAAATCTTCTTGAAACAAGCCTAGCTGCAACATGGGGAGCGGGTTGAGGGCACTGATAGGCCGATGCTACGCGGAAACCGTAGATCGTACGGAAGCGTTACAGCGAATGTCAATCATCAAAGAATTAGAGTGAGAGAGTATAGAAGAATACAAGTTTAAATTAGTCTCCCTATTTAATAAGGCCTTTGTTTTTGGATCTAATAGGTGTCCGGAAATGGCGAAAGTTGCCGAATATATTTAGGAGAGGTTTGAACAGCATGCAGGTGGAAACTTAAAGAATTAGGCAGGATACGGTAACCTTAAAAGGAGCTGCCCAGATAACGATGTCGAAAGCCTCGATCCTATCCCAGATTAGGTGTGAAAGCTCCAACGAGGTTCATGAAGCACCCAAATCGTTTGTGGACATTCCAACATCGATCCGGACCTCGTTAACAAATTGATTACATCCTCGTGAGAAACAAGTGGAAGAACAGTGTTCGTAATGCCCAGGCATACCATTCCTTCTCTTCTGTTAGTTCTGATCATAGAGTTGCTTCCATACATGTCACTCTTAGCCTAAAGTCATCCAAACAGCCAGTACCAGACCCCATGAATCAAGCTGATTGGGTCAAGGTATCCTCAAACAGAACCTTGAGACACTCTTTTGCTGTAGATGTTAAGAATCGTTATGAAATCCTCTTTGATCAATCTGATGGCATTGAAACACGATATAACAACCTTATATCATCTATAGAAGAAATCACTCTCTCAAAACTTCCAATCGTCTTGGGTATGACGATAAACTACATCCGCGTCCTGGATAAAACGATAAACTACATCCAACAGCAAGGTCTCTGATTAGGAGGTTTTGAGGGGTATGGAACTTCCTTTTAATTGCTGGTGTACCTTGACCCGGGATGGTTGCTCCTGTTAGGGTCCCTGATATGGGTAAATAGTTAACCCCCAAACTGGGCTCAAAACACTATGAAAGTACGAAAAATAGGTTTTAATACCAGAAATACTTTGTAAAAAAATTATTACCAGCAATACATTATTACCAGTAATACTTTTTTGAAAAAAAATATTACCAGCAATACATTTTGGAAAAAAATATTACCAGCAATAAAAAATTTGTCGACATTAAATAACCTACTGAGGTTGATATGCCGTAAACCAAACCAAACCAAAACTGCCAAAGAAGGAAAAGTTACTGCACACCCACATCAGTGCAGATGTCCATGTGATAAAGGCAATATCTGCAAAGAGTGAAACCGAGATGTGAACAAAAGCTAATTAGGAATAATTTTAAAGACATCACTAAAGCACAAGGGATACTAGATGAGGCCCATGCCAATGTAGACGCAAGGGGAGATTGACAAGATTATAAGACTGCATACGGAGAAACAACATGTTGCAGATTGAAACACAATAAACACACTCTCAGGAAGAAAATCAAACCTTTCCATTTGGTTCAAAGGCGGTTCTGCTGTAAAGCTAATTGGTTTGACTACTTTAAGAAACTCCTGGAAGAACTACTATAAGTCAGTGGTCTTCCACTCCCTCTACATTAAATATCCAATACACTGAACATAAACATCAACCCATTCACGCTTGATGAACTCAAAACAATACTCAAAGATTTTGCCAAAAACAAAACTCCAGGTCGTGACGACATACCAACATTATTATCCAACATTTCATGACCCCCATCTAGAGTTTTGCAACCAAACATTCATGCACCATTCACTTGGCCGTCCACAAAAAGGGAGATCTAATAAGTGCGGCAAACTATAGGGATATAACTCATGCCAATTGCAACAAAGGTTTACAATAAGCTTCTGATAAAAAGAATTGTCCTTACTATTGATCAAGTATCAGAATGGATTTAGAAGAAGCAGGTCGGCAACTGCTCAAATCCTCTCTATTCGCTGCATACTAAAAAGATGAAAAAAATTCAACAAAGAGGTCACTATCTGTTTTGTCGACTTTCTCAAGTCGTTTGATTTCATCAGCAGAAATCTCATGTTCAAAATTCTTTAACTATACATTCCAGAATTGTTAAGGCAATTCGAACTCTGTGCAGAAACTCCGCTGCAACCATTTTATTGCCTGATGGCGAGACTGATTCCTTTGAAGTTAAAGCATGATTTCTACAAGACGACACACTTTCTCTTTTTCTGTTTATAGTTGTTCTGAACTATGTTCTTCGAATTTCTCTCGACAACATGATGGAAAAAGGACTCCTTTTGAAACCTCGCCAGAGTAGTCGTTACCCTCCACAATACCTGACTGACCTGCCGATGATCTTGCATTAATTTCTCAATGTATCAAGGACGCAGAATCCTTGTTGTAATTACTCGAGCAAACATTGAACCAGGTAGGTCTCTATTGCAACGAGAGTAATACAGAATACATCACAACCTCCCCTGAACCATCCAAATTGAAATCACTCAATAATACGTCCATCAGTAGAGTTGAGGACTTCAGATATCTTGGATCTCACATCGTAGATTCCCAAAGACTTCAACATCTGCAAAGCTCTTGCATAGGATATGCGTAACAAACTTAACAAGATTCGCTGCTCGAACCTTCCATCCTCCTTAAAAGTTAAAATTTTTCGAACACTGATTGAACCAGTCCTATTGTATGGATCAGAAACTTGGACATTATCTGCTCGTCTTGAATGACAACTGGATTGGAGCATATACAAATCTACTAAGAAAAATCAAGAACATCAGTTGGAAATCCCATGCAACACTTAACACAATCTATGGAGAACTGCGACCAATCTCTCTTAAGCTCAAGTAAAAACGACTACAGTTTACCGACCACTGCCACCAAGCGAACTGAGAAGTCATTTCATCCTTACTCTTACGCATCCTTTGGGAGTGTCTTCTCACGAAAATTGACTTTCCCAGACACCATAGCTCGGGACTCAGAGTTGAACATTAGAGATCTGGTGACAGCAATACAGGACCGAGCAGTATGAAAAGGGAATGTCAATGGAGTTCAGACCAACCATTGGGAGGTCGAAGGATGATAATGATGATGAAGGACAAATAACCATAGAAAGATATCGATAGTTGTTATTAACCATACAAATCTAAACATTAGGCTTCCACGGGGATGTGTAGTGGGTAGAGTTTCTCCAGCTGTCAACGTGAATACGGTGTCCAGTGGTGGTAGTAAGTGGTAGTAATAATACCGATATCAGTAATGCCGCAGTACCCAGTGAATTTAGGGCTCCCATCCAAAAGTTATTAGAAAAAGAATAGTGATTTATTTGCAGCTACATATAGAGATCTTGGTAGAACCGATACGATGAAAATGAGGATCGATACTGTTAGCCATCGCCCAATTAAGAGAACCCGTATCGTACCCACTTTGAAGCTCCGAGATCAAGTATCATAGATAAGGCCATCGATGAGATGTTGGATGCTAAGGTGATAGAAAAATCACGAAGCCCTTGGTCTTTTCCAATTTTTTTAGCCCAGAAAGAAGGTAGGACGTTTTTACGTTAACTATCGTTCTTTAAATGAGATAATTCGAAGTAATGCATACCCACTACCGGTTATTGATGATATATTAGCAATTTTAGGTAGTGCTAAGTATTTTTCTAAATTAGATCTGAAATCGGGTTATTGGCAAAATCCCGATAGATGAACGAGAGAAGGAGTAAACAGCATTTTGTTACCTTCAGGGATTTTTTATTTGAATTACATGCCTTTTGGATTAACAAATGGGCCTAGTATTTTCCAGGAATTAATGTGTTGTTTTAGATAGGATGTAAAAGTATGAAGCTGCGTATATAGACGATATTTTAATTTTCTCCGATGGAAGATCACTTAAAGCAGTGCTACTCAAAGTGGTGATCCGCGGACCGGTGCCGGTACACGAACCATCAGCTACCGGTACGCGGCCAGTGTCCTGACCATGTTAAGGAATCATTTGTAAAGATTAAGGTTATATCATTTTTGTTTTTGTGTTAATAAACTGCTTATTTTTTAGTACTTTTTATGTTTTGATATTGAATTATATTTTGCAAAATAAATGGAAGATATAAATAGTCAACTTTTATTATATTTATTATATATATCGTTTCTGATATAAATTAATATTACCATGAAATAATATAGGTATGTGACACATTGAGAAAACAAATGCCGGTCCGCCATATTAGATAGTTTGAGAAACATTGATTTAAGGCATGTACAAAATGTATTTAACCAGATACGTAGACATAATCTTAAGTTAAAGCTAGCGAAATGTGAATTTTTTATTTAAAGACATAGCTTAGTTAGGCTTTACCGTAAATAGAGACGACATTAACCCTGATAAGCATAAAAACATTACCTATTCTCAAGACAAACAGGTTCGTGGGTTTATTGGAGTGTGTTCATATTACAGGCGCTTTCTTAGAAATTTATCGGGACTGGCAGACCCACTAATTCAACTGACGAGAAAGAATGACAGGTTCAAGTGGTCGGATAGTTATTAGCGAGCCTTTGATCTTTTAAAAGATAAACTTAGTTCAGTATCTATGCTCGCTTACCCGGATCTGAATAAGCTATATAACTTCTATACAGACGTTTCAGCTATTGGTGCGTGCCTGGCGCCAAATCAGTTTGGGAAGGGGATAGAAAAGCCTCCATTTTTCTATCTCACTGATTAACTGATACGAAAACCCACTGGTCGACTATAGAAATGGAAGCGTTTACTATTGTCTACGAATTTCAAAGACTAGACCACCGCCTTCATCATGCGAAATTTATAATATTTACAGACCACAAGCCTTTTCAGTACATTTTAAAATCGCCAATAGAAAATAAAAAAAAATCAACTATGGGCCCTTATTATTGAGGGATATAATTGTAGGTTAGAATATTTAGCAGGTAGAAATAATGTGTGCAGATCTCCTGGCAAGATCACTCAACCCACCTGTAGATAAGGATTTTAATCTTTTGAACACTCGCTGTCACTTTTGTAATGGCAACGAATACTTGTTGTCATTTTCATAATGATCGTTGTAGTAGAGACTTTGTAATCGCAGATACAACTATAGTAACACTGTTGAACAATGCTGGTGTCAGACGCCTTCGAATAACACTCGTACTAATAGTACTTGCTCGATAATACTCGCTCGAATAGTAACTACCGAATAGTGATCAGTATAGAGAAATAGTATAGTGAATAGTGGAGAGAATAGCGATCCGTATAGTAATAGGTGACAGAATAGAAAGAGTGATCAATTGGACGCCACGCTAATTCCCATATATGCGTTTCCACTATGGTCACGTGATCTACTTAATTCAATAATGGGTTCACTCGTTTTTGCTCACTGGCCATGTTCAAACTGAAGTGTCGGCAGCGACACTTTATTCCTATATAACATAATCCCTTAGACATAGATGATTGAACATATGAGGTAGCAGTAATTAACTCCAACGAGTTCGAACCGCAAGATTTCGCATCGTAGAGCCTGGAAGAAAACCCAGTTACAAATGAAGTGAAACCACAAATACAGGGTGTAAAGATTGGATCAGAGATAGATGCAAATGAGGACATTAAAGAACTGAAACACCGCATTAGAACAGGTATCGTGAGTGTTAAGAAAGGGAATGAGTATGTTCTGCTGGAGTATAGACTTTACTATTTATCAAATCCAGGCGACGAATCTACCGTACGTTTATATGTCCCAAATCATCTTCGTATGGAGATTATACGACAGTATCATGATGAAAATGGACACGTAGGAATAGAAAAGAATGCGAGAGCTATGAAGTGCAAATACTTTTGGCCTGAAATATATAAGAACACTACAAATCACAATAGTACGTACGTCTCATGTTTATCTAAAAATCTCCAAAAAGTAAATCCTAGAATGCAGGAAACAGACCTGTACCCATAACCCTTTGCTAAGATTGCAGTTGTTGTATAGGGACCTTACCCTTGCTCATTATCAACCAATCAATATATAGTTAGTGTTATGACAAAAGTAAGCAGGTGTAGGATTTAAGAAAGCTTTATTCAACTGAGAATACAAGGTTCGCTTATAGTCCTTTTATAGTCCAAGTAAATAGAAATAGGACTCTCAAAGAGGAGAGTAACAAAACAAGGGGAGACCACTCTTGATTATTCATAATAGTTTTATCAATTTATATAGCGGATGGTCTGATGCATTTTCCGTTCCTAATAAAAAAAAAGGGGTGATGTCAACCTCATTTATTGAGAGGTGAAATTTTTCCTCGTTTCAGTGCTCCGTTGCAGATAGTTTCAGATAACGGCACTGAAAACGTAAATCGCATTATGAAAGAAACGCTGGGAAAGCTGAAGATCGATCACGTTACTACTTTGTTTTTTCATCTTCAATTAACGGTAAAATAGAGAGACTTCATTTGCACGATACACGACATATTAGCAAAGAGAGTAGCCGATAATGAATGATTCTTAGATGTACACTTGAATCAGACGCTAGCAGCGATCCGTTTCAACGAAAACGAGGCAACAAAGTTTTCGCCTTTTGAAATAATATATACCATAATTCCCCATGTATAATAGACATTTTTTTCTAAAAAATTAATAAGCAAAATTAGGGGTGCGTATTATGCACAGCTACAAAAAAATCTTTAAAAAGTTGTTGTTTCATAGGTCGATTTCAGTTGCGAAATGACTTACTCACCCCAAACATACGACAATTTGGCATTAACATTGCGACCTCATAAGGATGTCAAATACTATCATATGTATCTAACAATACTTAGAAATGTAAAATAAAATAAGAATTATTATAAAACTAAATTAGAAGAATATTATTCTGATTAATACTATTTTTTAAAACAAGAGAAGGAACGCTGGCCGTAATGGAATTGGAGACGTACAGTTTATAGAGTTTGATTAGCAAACACGGGATGCATATTATGCGTAAGTAGAAGCATTTTCCCACACTTTCAACACAATTTTAGGGGTGCGTATTATGGATGAAGGCGTATTATGCATGGGAAATTACGGTAATAGAGATAATGTGTTACCTGTAGATAATATTTTACAACCTAGACGACCTTATTATGGAGAGGAACATCACCAAATTGCTTTCCAGGAACAAAACAAAGGTTTCGTTAGAATGAAAGCAAAAATATCTAAAGCTATGAAAAAGCAACAAGAATACGCGGCAAAGAAGAATAAAGAAATGAGCTTTGAAATAGAAGAACCAGAATATTTTAAGAATCACCGGAGAAGGCATAAATTAGATAAAAGGTGGAAACCATATTATATAGTTATAGAAAGAACAGGAGTGGTCTCATATAGAATTAAGGATCAGCTTACGGGTGCAACTACAAAGGCAAACGCTGTCGATCTTCACAGTGCGAATGTCGATGAATGGAACATTCCAGAAGGAAAAAAACAGACAGATGCGAAAGGTTATATTAACGGCACTAATGAATAACAATGTCTCAGAGAAAGGCATGGTAGTAGATTCGCCTCCTCTTATAATCGATAAGTTTCGGAGGATCCGTGAAGACCCTAAAGAAGAATGAGCTGTGCCTTTGTTGGGGAGAGCAGTGATACAAAGGGATTTAGATTAAAAGGAAATAATATCGAAGTAATTAGTTTGTTTGTTTTTAAGCAAGTCTCTCCAAACAAGGTGGGAGTACGCAAGGGGTTACAGAGAGTAAAGAGTAAGAGTAAAGAGGAGTGTTTGGGAAATGGATAAAGAGAAGGACAAGAAGCAAGGCCAAGGCGTCAGAAGATGTCGATTGACATTACATTTGAATATTTGAAGATTATAGCTATGAGGGAAGCAAGTGATAGGAAGGGAGTTCCACCGACGGGAGGTGCGAGATAAGAAGCTGTTGAAGTAGAAGAGGTGGGTGCATTTAGTCGTTTCGGCAGTGAAAGTGTGGGACCGAGATGCCAACCTAGTAGCACGCTTAAATTCATGCATTTTGAAAACCAGTAAAAGTAGCTCGTCGGAGCAGTTGCCATGAAAGTACTTGTAGAAAAGACAGAGGGAAGCTACAGCACGTCTCTAAGATAGCGACTGCAGACGGGATGCCAGATGAGGATCAACCACGTTGCATATCCGTCTGGATTTTTTTCGAGGACCTCGAGATGAATAGCACCAGACCATATATGGCAGCAGTATTCCATGCTAGAGGAGGCACGGTGGAGTAATGGATTGAGGAATAGGAGAGCCGAGTTCAAATTCCAGTCGAATCCATTACATTCACTTACGTGCTAATAACCTTGGGTAAGGTACAAATCCTCTTCTCACCCCCAGATCTTGGTAAATAGCAGAACAGACCTAATTCTATAGCCTTGGATGGCAACTGGTCTACCACAGAAAGAAATAGAAACCTAGAGCGGGAAAAAAATCTGCTTCGTCAGTCATGTATCGAAAGATACATGATAGCCTAAGCGTGTATCACGTATGGCATATAACTGACTGACTGATTCCATGCAAGGACCAATGGTTGATTTTAACTCAAAACAAGGACTCAAAAAAATACAGAAATATATTTAATATATTTATCTGTGAAAATATTAATGTAGCTGTAATTTTGTAAATTTCTCAATCGTAGGTCCCTAAAACTGACAAGTGATAAGGAAGTGAGAAATCCAGAGTGAAAGTTTTTTTTATGTTTTAGAAATGTGTAAAAAAAAATCAACCTCTCTTATGAGAATACTGATTTACCGAAATAACTGTCTTAGTTTAAATTTTTTTGAAATGTGATCGGTCCATGAAGTAAGCCGAGAGAAACTTCACTGAAATTGAACGGACAATGGGAAACTGATCCGAAGTATTGATGTCGGCTAAAAAAGAAAAACGAAAGTTGTGGATAACAACATAAAATGGGATTGCTCTGCACCATGTGATACCAGATCTTTCCTTTGTTTACTGCTCACAAAATAAACCTCATCATATCACAAAATGGGCGCAAGGTTATTTTAACTTTTGTTTGTTTCTCAAGAGACACTTATTTGAATAAATATTCCTTTTTGTTATTTTTGTAACCTAGGGAAGGTTACTGAATAGAATAATCACACGAAGGTCGGTAATGAACGATAATACTTAGGACAAGAACAACACATATAAGATTCACCAGCGACGCGTAAAAGTAGTCAACTGCTAGAAGTGAGTTAAGTGAATTCCACAATAAATCACCAACTCTAGGTTATCTACCAACCGTCCCACACGGTCAGATGTGGCACAAAGCCAAATTTAATATGGGGTATCCGAACCCGTAGGCTCGGCTAAAAATTCCCCGTAGACCCCGTATAAAATGGGGTCGAGTAGCTGTTTCTCGAGACGAGACTCTACCCTTCGGCATAGCTTCGTCTGGGGATCCTCTCTGCCCGGAGGCAGAGAGTTTGACCAGCACAGCTGGAGACGAATCTCCAACTCTAGGATATCTACCAACCACTGTTAGATGTGGCACTAGGCCAAATTTAATGTGGGGTATCCGAGCCCGAAGGCTCGACCAAAAATAACGAGACTCTACCCTTCAACATAGCATCGTCTGGGGATCATCTCTGCTTGGAGGCAGAGAGTTTGAACAGTACAGCTGTAGCCGAATCTCCAACTGCAGAACAACATACAGTATTTACTACTGTATTTATATGAATGGGGACATACCCATTATCGTCCGTAGGTATGCTGCAACAGTTGTAATTGTTGACATTTTATTTGTTGATTTACTTGTTGATTATTTTATGTGTTGTAAACCCTAAATATTTCTGTAGTGAGTGAAGGCCGAGAGGAGAACGAAAAAAAAATTTAACAATATTTTTTTCTTTAAGGAGCGGTCGGATATAACAATATGAGTTAAATTTGAGACAACTTGATACGGATCATTTACTTTCGACTGATGGCTCTTAGGAATTGGAGCCCACTTCAAAGTACAAGAGCAAGTCTGAGAGAAAGTGACGAAAGGAAGATTAATTGTTTTTTGGACGAAGATGACAGGACAAAGAAAACTGCTGTCTATAAAGCTGAGCATCCCGCGCAAAGAAGAATAGAAGGTACGAACCGGGCCACGCATAATGACAGACGACAGCCGATTAATTACGCAACTTTACACCTGTTTCTATCTGTCCGAAGTGTTTGACTGCATGAAACTGCACACTGTCAACGAACTTGGTGTGTGGTCTGAGCTACAACGTAACAATTTTGTTTGGTGGTATATCAAACTATATAGGTTATTTAATGCCAAATTCTAAAAATTTTGAACTCAATTTTATGACAAAATATAATTTTAACACAATTGTATGCATTCAACTAGATAAAATTTATTGTTGGTCATTCTATTATAAAAATATAATGTTGTTAATTTTACGATAAATATTTATTGTTGGTAATTTTGCTATAAATATGTAATGTTGATATTTTTTTATTAAAAAGTATTGCTAGTATTTTTACTATAAAAATGTATTTTTATACTTTCATAGTGTTTTGTTTTTGTTTGGGTGTTCACTATTTGCCCATAACTGGGACCCTAACAGGTGGTACCACTCCAGGCCCGGGTGGATCTGGGAACAATAGCAATTAAGAGGTGGTTCCACGGTCCTTAAAACGTCCAATCTCTCAATCAGAAGAGATACCCCAAGTAGGATTTATTATACAAATGTCAAAAAATTCATTCATTTAATATCAAATCGTGCCATGACACAGTAAATTCTTCTCGTAAAAGAAAATTAAACAATGATTTTGATTGAATGCTGCTTTTAAACCCCAAGTGTCTGTATACAAGTTCTTATTTTCCTATATATGACCACCGACTTTACGAATACTCCATCATTCCCAATATATTTTCTACATTAAACAAATCGGGTGGTGGTTAAAAGATGTGCTGTTTAAGCACAACATCCTAAGAATTTTTATCTTAAATTTGAGTATCAGCAACGAATTTGTGTATGACTCGAAGAAAATCGAAAAGAAAGGCATTGTTAGTGGTCAGGAATTAATGCAAGCATCACTGAGATTGATTTATTTTTTAAGGCTTATCAACCTCTTGCTGGTTAAGTAAATACAGAAAATATTTTTAGATCGTAAGAATTTGTTTGGTGAGAATAAATATTTGCTGATGATGAAATAAAAAGAAAACAGCAACCAGCGAGTAAATTCAAGCTCTCCCAGCTGGTATTCCAACCTCGAGTCGTTTCTTCTTGAGTTCTGTCTCAAAATCGCACCAACAGACTTTTCTAGCCGCCAACCGTGAACATCACTCAAAGCACTGCGCACTGGGAAAAATTAGTTGCTTTTATATTTGTCCATATACCCATAATCCCTTGCGTCTTCATGCGATCCCATAATTCATTGCGTCCCTGTCTCATAATGCATTGCATCTTTATTGCATAAAAATGCAATGCAAGTCCCCCCTCATTCTTTTACGTTATCTGGCTTTTTTCTCCCTCATTTCAACTGCAGTAGCTTTACATGCTAAGCAAATACGGGCTCTTTTTTGGCGGGGACAAGGCAAGTCGCAACCAGTTGTGCTCGTCCCAGGTTCTGTCTCATCACGTCTGCCACAGTGTTGTATTAATTAACCCATAGGTGGGGGAGAAGAGGTGGATTCATACATTTCCCAAGTGTATTTGTGCGTAAGTGAGTAAAAATGAACCAGACTGGAATTGGAACTCGGCTTTACTGATTTTCAATTCCTAGTCGTTATCCGTCACACCACCCGCACAGCCAAGCTTACAGCACCTGGTATTTCCAAGCGGTCACCCATCTATGTATTGACCAAGCTTGATGTTGTTTAACTTCGGTGATCGGACGAGAACCGATGTTTCAACGTGATATGGCCATAAGTCATACCATCCGCACATCCAAGCTTGCAGCATCTGGTATTTCCAAGTGGTCACCCATCTAGGTACTGACCAGTCTCGACGTTGCTTAACTAAAATTGCAAGTTATATGTAGAATGTAAAAATATTACTAAATATTTTTAAACAATAGAATGCATTGCAAATATTTCTTTTATAGAAAATGTTTGCTAAGAATTTTACTATAAAATGTACTGCAAATAATATTTAAAGGTTAATAAGAAATGTGAATGTCACTGACTGAATAGAGTTGTTATATAAGTCGTTAATGATTTTAATATAGAAGTGTTTTGTAAATATTTCTTTAGAGAGGAAATTATTGCTATCGAATTGAATTGAAAATCGGAAATTTTACTGATGAAAAAACGCTATGATACGAATAATTTTTAATTGATTGTTCTTATGTCTGTCTCCATTACGTCGTTTGTCGGAAAGAATTCAGTATATCTTTGGTTCATACTACATCAGAAGGATATTCAAAAGCAGTTCGAATTTATGGATAAATCTCTGCCTAGTCAAGAGGGGAACATGATCAAGAACTTGTGTGTATTCCATCTCTTGCAATTGAGGCAAAGGTGAAATTAGTCGCACCCTAAGCGTAAAACTGGTGGAACATCGAAAAGCCGTAATTAGGGACGAAACAATGTAATCAAGCATGGTTGATCATATATGGATTGAAAGGGTAGCCCCTAAACCCTGTTGAATAAAATAAAAATACTACACTGTCAAAGAAAAACACTGAAGAGTCAGAGATTTGAAGGAATCAGCGTATATTCTAGGCTATGAGTGTCCTCGGTAGGTCTAATATAGAAATAAATACTATATAGGAGCTATTAGGAATTAAAGAACGAGAAATAGCAACAAGGATTGAACAGCAACAAGAGTAAGGAAAGAGAAACCGCAGTCAAGGCAGTCAAGCGGGATAGCAGCAGGAAGGATAGACGAACATTATGTTTCATTCTGCAAGGTTAATGAGCTTATGGTTTAAGGATATACAATTGAGGACTACTAAATAAGAAAATGGTGACATGTCCCTAAACACGGACAGCGGAACGAGCAAAATCTACCCTGTAATTCCTAGAAGGCTGCCCATATAAACAGACATGAAGAAGGCTGTAGAGTATAACGGCCGAAACGTTCTGATAAAAAGATCAAGGATGCCTGCAAGAATCTTAATGTAAATAATGTTGCATTTTTTGTGTATAATATGTAACTAGTGAGCCAATCCAAATGACTTGACTCACTTTATAGTCCACCAATAGAAGGTTAACCAATCGGAAGACGTAGAACATTCAATCCGTTGTGTATAAAGGCGAAGAGAAACAGAAGGACGAACTATGCTCTGCTACCTTTTACCAAAATATCCACTGCTAACCTGAACAACGCTTTCCTACTGTATTCGAAATATTCACTGCTAACCTCTGGATTCTATACTCGAGGACGACCGTCATTATGAATAACAAATAATGATACCTACGCATCTCAGATATTACGAATGATATGAGTAATTTTTCGTCTAAACAAGGAATTCCACTTAATTATTTTCTGTTTTGATGTCAAGTGGAAACGTATAAAAGAACTAAGATGATGTGTTATATTTAAAACAGTTGTGATCATTGATGGTCATTTCTAAAGAAAGAAGAGAGAAATTGTTTATCCTTGGACCTACTTTGCACTTTATTTTCGTCAATGACTTTCCAAATGGCATCAGTTGATATCTACGCTGATGACATTACCATTTACCCCTACCACGATAGTAAGGTTGATCAGTCCGACAAGGTCAACATTGCATCCGATGCCCAAAACGACCCCAAGACCGTCGTTAACGAGGGCAAGTGATGGTTTGTCAATTTTAACACCCCCCCCCCAACTAAACTTCACTCGATTAATCATCTGAAAGACATCTCTCTGTTTTCCATCAGCATGGCTGTTGAAGCTTGGATAAGCATGGAATAATAATAATAATACAACACAAAATGTACGTAAACAAAATGTATTGAAACAAGGAAAAGGTACACAATATTTACAGTTAGTTTTGGTATATTCTTGTAGAATGTGTTGACTTAATCGCAGTCGGGCAGAGTCTCTGGATTGGATCTCTTGTTCCTCCCTCGTCTTCCCGGTACCAACCCATATTTATATGGTCGGTACTCCATTATGTAAATTAGGTGGATCGTACCACAACAATGGCTGATGCTAACCTTCAGGAAAGTGACTTGTTGCGCCTTCTCGGACTAACGTTCTCGGATGTCATGAAGTCGAAAGACTATATTGAATTAATTGCTGGACCAGCTGCTAAAAATGTTGGTTCACAGTGTCGTGAGTGACAATTTTTTCTCACCAGAATATATCATGCATATCTAGGTCTACAATTCGTCTATTTCAATTTCTTATCAAATCGTGAAATTAAAGTTGTTCTGAATGGCCACTCGTCTAGATCATTTCGTACGAATGCGTGTCCCTCCCAGCAAGGGCGCCGTCCTTGGTCTTATTCTGCTTTTAATTTTCATTAATGACCTTTCCCGATGACATCAGCTTTTGATGTCAGGTGGAAACGTATAAAAGAACTTTCTAAGATTATGTCTTATGTTTATAACAATTGTGACCCTCGATGGTCATTTCTAAAGAAAGAAGAGAGAAAATGAAGAATTGGACCCTACTTTGTTCTTTGAATTCAACTTGATATCTATACTGATAACACAACCATTTACACGCGTTTCGATAGTCTGATCAATTCAACGAGGTCAAATTGACATCTTTTTTTAATCTGTATCAGCCCCAAGCATGACAGCACAGCCACTAAAACGCAAAGTGTTACAGGGTGTAGAAGAATTCGGAACAGAAACGTTAATAATGAGCAGAAAGAAAAAAGAGTAATCAGGAGGAGAATAGATAGCAATTGACATTGCATTTAAATTTTTGCAGATTAAAGTTGGCTGGAAAGCATGGAACCAGAGGGGAGTTGCACAAGCGAGAAGAACGAGGGCAGAAACTGTTAACATAGAACTTACGGTGACATCTAGCCAGCTCGACTGTAAATTGATGAGATCGCGCCGCCAGTCTAGTACTAAGCTTAAATTCATACAGTCTAGGAACCATAGCGTAGAGCTCATCCAAACAATTACCATAAAAGTATTTTTAAAAAAGGCACAGAGAGGCAACTTTACGGCGATGGGAAAGGGATCGAAGCCGAGCTGCCAGATCAGGACCAATAACATTGCTCATTTTTCTTTGGGTTTTATCAAGGAGTTCCAGGTAAGTAGCAGGGCCACCGGAGCAGCAGTATTCGAAACTTAGACGAATAGTAGACTTATGTATATGCAAGATGGATTCCGAAGAGAAAAATTGTCTCGCACGACACAGTGTCTCAAGAATGACCTATGGTCAGTTGTTAACTAGGGCAAGGAATGGCTTGTTAATGTTAACACCCTCCAACCATAAGAAATGTTCCTTCTATCAATCACCTGAAAGGTCTCTTCTTGCCTCCCATCAGCATGGCTGATACTAACATCCAGGAGGGTGACTCGTTGCGCCTTCTCGGGTTAACGTCCTCGGCTGATATGAAGTGGAAAGTCTATATTGAATCCATTGCTAGGCCTACTGCTAAGAAAGTTGGTTCACTGTGTCGAGCGAGACAATTTTTCTATCCAGAATCTATCTCATATATTTACTAGCAATATAACCCGTCTTTGACCGAGTCTTTCATTACTGGGAAGATTTGTCGTTCATTTGGAGCAGTTTAAGTTTAAAGTCAGTCCACCCGAAAATCAATATTAGTAACAACATTTGGGTGCAACTGAGGCACATCCCCAAATGTTAACAATTTGAATGGGGTGGAGGTGACCCTGAAAAGGTAACTGTATAATAATACATAATATTATTGTAATAGTTTAAACTATCTATTTTTTATTAAAGTTTTTATGAAAGATATACATCCAAGAACAGATAGTAAATAGTAAAACGTTGCTGAGAGTTATAATGGAAAGGAAGTAGTGGAGAGTCATTGTCACCAATAATTCGGACTCAAAACCAGCACTGAAGAATTATCTATCAAACCAAGACATTTCATCAAAATCGGATGAAAACTGTGGAAATGCATCAACAACATCCGATCACACACACACACACACACACATGTTTACATAAATACACACACATTTTGAGAATTATAGATATAGTCCACCATTCGTCTACAGCTTGAATATTGCTGCCACATATGGTGCGGTGCTCTTGCTGCATATCTAGAGATTCTTAATAAATTCCAAAGAAGAATCTGCAATATAATTAGTCCTGACTTTGCATCTCAGCTTCAGTTATTTTCTCACCACCGTAATGTAGTTTCCCTGTGCCTTTTCTAGAAAAACTTTCATGGTAATTGTTTGGATGATCTCTTAGTTATGGTACCTAGACTTTATGAATTTAAACGCAGTACTAGATTGGCGGCAAGGTCCCATCGACTTACAGCTGAATTGGCTGCTAGATGTAACCGTAAGTTTTATGCTAATAGTTTCTTTTCTCGCTTGTGGAACTCTCTTCTGGCTCCATGCTTTTCCAGCCAACCTTGATCTTCAAAAATGTAAATGCAATGTCAATAAGGCCAAATTGTCAACTGATCTAAAAAAATGATCTACTTTCTGTTGTTAACTGGGGCAATGAATGGTGTGTCAATTTTAACGTTTCCAAAACGAAACTGCTCTTTTTTAATCCTCTGACAGAACCCTTTTTACCGTCCATCTGCATGGCTGATGCTAACGTTTTCTGCTGACATAGAGTGGAACGATTATAATGAATCAATTATTATATGAATCAATTATTAGATTTGCTTTTAAGAAAGATAGTTCTCTGTACCGTGCTGGGCAATTTTTCTTATCAGGGTCTATCTTAGATATTTACCATTCGTCTACTATTTGCCCTTGCTTTGAATACTGCTGCCATGTCTGTTGCGTCTGCTAGATGCTTAGAAATTCTTGATAGAATCCAAAGAAGAATCTGCAATGTTATTGGTCCTGACTTGGCATCTCGCCTTCACTGACTTTCCTACGGCCGTAATGTAGCTTAACTGTGCCTTTTAAAATAAATCTTTTTATGGTAATTGTTCTGATGAACTTCCTTCTATGGTACCTAGACTTTATGAATTTAAGCGCTGTACTAGATTTGCGGCAAGGTCTCATCATTTTACAGTTGAAATGGCTAGGTGCAGCCGTAAGTTCTATTCTAACAGTTTCTTCTATCGCACTTCTCGCCTGTGGAACTCTTTTCTAGCTTCCCATTCTTCTTTGATCTTCAAAAATTTAAATGCAATATCAATTATCTTCTGTTTTTTTTAAATCCTTGTTCTTTTATTGTTCTCTCTTCTTAATAGTTTTTCTCTCATATTCTCTACCACTCATTAAGCCCTTGCGTCTTAGTCGCTTTATTACCTTGCATGGGGTGAAACATTAAAAAAAATGTTCTCAGTAATTTTAAAGTTGTCTATTTTTATGTCCCAATTTCTAAATGTTACAATTTCCTATGAATGTTATGTTTTAATTTCTAAACATTACTATTTCTCATAATTTTAATTCATTAATTCTAAACTCTCCTATTTCCAATAAATTTTATACGATAACTTCTATACATTACTATTTGGCATAAATTTTATGTCGTTACTATTCTCTATTACTGTCGTGTTATGTTTCCTAAGTGTAATGCTATCGTCGAACTGAAGAAACGAAACTGAATCTCGCAACTATAACATTGCATTCTATTCAATTCCAAACTTTGTCGATGAACCTTGACTAGAGAGTGTGTGGTTTTGCGGTCTTCTTCGTAGGTGCACTCTACCCTCTGTTGGTGTAAGAGAGTGTTCGTTTCGTGGATGTATGCTTATATATCTTCTTGTGTTATTGTATTTTTCTCCTACGCGTGCACATCCTTGGTGCAAGTTGGGTCGATCATGTGGACCTGCAATCGGTGGTTAGATGGTAATCTTTCAGGTCAGCCCAACACCTGGCTTCTTTATTGCTCTGGTATAACTTTGATGCAAAGAATATTATGGCATCATCTGGGATGAGAGACATACACTAAGCATTACTGGATTTTTTTTCCAGAACTGTTATATCATGATTTCTTCGTATTATCTTTCAGGTCTGTCCTGGTTACGACAGAAAATCTCTTCCTTTTCTCCTTACACTCCTTTCTTTAACTTACATATTCACTTGAGACTTAAATAATTGGTCACCTAAAGGTATTTTATGGTATTACATGAATATTCTTTTTTCTTCTTTCCTTCTACGGATATCTAATTCTTTAACAACTTGCCATGTTTGTCTCATATTCTCTGAGCGAATAAATGTATCACTTGATAAAAGATTTTTCTTTTATATGGACAAATTTCAAATACTAACTCTATATTTAACAATACCCTGATGATGATATTATGCTATGTCGAAAGTACTCGGAATAAATAAATTCTTATACCTTCCCGATTTTAGAGAACACAATTAGTTCATTTCAGAACTTCCACTTTTATTTCCCTGATGTCAGCGGAGTTTGATTTGTTTTAGAGATTGGAAAGAGAGGGTTCAAGCCATAGAGAGGCCATCATAATCGTGGCACTTGAGTGCTCGTCAGAGAAAAAGAACCAGATGACAAAGCTAACAGCTACAGGCAAGCCAGCTCGTTAATGAATGGACATTTCTAAGACCGTTGAAAATCTTCAGAAAGACAATCAAATTTTCTATCCTGTGTCTGTGGCTTCTTTTTCAAGAACTAAAAGAGAAGGTACGATTTTTTTTTTCTTTTCGATTGTACATGTTGATCTTATTGTCTACATATGATGTAAAAAGTTTTTCGATATTTTCGAAGCTATGTCATAGCAGTTTGTATTAATTTCTAGGTGTGCATTCGAAAGAATTTCCTATTTAATATCCTATGCTCATTCACTCACAGACTAGCTAGTATAACATCTGAACGCGATATTATTTTATACATGTTTAATCTGAGTACTTTGAATGTTATTTTTATTGGATAACAATATTTGAATAGACGTTCCGTTAATTTTAAACATTATTTTATTTCGTCTAATATTCGAGAAATCTTATTAAAGAAAATGCGCCTTCTGCATGATTCAAACCTGTGTCCCTTATTGCAACAGAGAGCCGATGGCCTTTAACCAACTAGGCTACGAAGGGCGTCGTGATCAAGCGAGGTTCAATTTTGCATTTAAAGCACACTTGTTCAAATTTTCTGAAAGTCATAACTGCTCAGTTTCGTATCTGAAACGTAAACGGATTTTTATTTATAAATCTTATTACTTTATATACTTGTAAAAAATATATGCATATCCGACACCCCAACATATACACCCCTGTCTCTCTCTCCCCGATATATACATATATATATATATATATATATATATATGCAAGCGTCATTAAATATGACAGACAAGATGCTTTGATTACATTTTTATATAATTTCTTTTATGATCTTATAATTTTTTTATAAGATCATATAAGAAATTATATAAAAAAATTAATCAAAGCACCTTGTCTGTCATATTTAATGAAGCATGCATGAAAGAAGGATTGCTGCTTAAATACACACACACTATATATATATATATATATATATATATATATATATATGTGTGTGTGTGTGTGTGTGTGTGTGTGTGTGTGTGTGTGTGTGTGTGTGTGTAAAATTTCAGCGCCTTCCTTGTTCCTTGATGAATTTCATTTCAACATCTAGAAACTGATTACAAAACTGGAAAGGATCAGTATAAAAATAAGTAGACACAAAAAAATGGCTATATTATTCAATGAAACATGTTTTTGAATGAAGATAC